>JAHBCN010005109.1:0-57910 GCA_019359885.1 Listronotus oregonensis
TTCAGAACCTTTTTTTTTATTTTGAAAATACGAGACACTTACCCTTTAACGCCCCGGGGTTCGGCTAATACAGCCGAGTAGAGAAGGTAATCCTGAATGATTCGATCAGAGTGACCGAATCGTTTTTTGAATATTGAACGATCGAACCCGTACGTCAGTGATCGAATCACTACCCGACTGATAGAGGAAAGTAACGTAACGGGAAATTGTGTTGTCTGGCTGGCGACGGTTGGCTTCAATCGCCCGCTTGCAATCATTCGTTCGATGACTAGTGTTGTTACAATCAATAACCAGTTCAGTGTGCCATGTGTCACCATATCGAAATATCGACCGATCGACCATCGCTGGGACGTTTGGTTTGGTACGCTTATAAAAATGATTGATTGTATGAAAGATTGAAAAGATTGGATCATTTAAGGAATCGGTCAATGATTGATTCGATCGCCAATGAATGATCGTGTTACCCATCTCTACTGCCGAGTGCCGATTGCCGTCCACCGAATCGATCCAATGCCCTGCCCTTCTTATTGTGCAGGCAGAACAAGGAAGTTTAAAGGTGTATGAAAGCCCAATGCTATGGCCCATTCGAGCAAAAAATGTCCAGCCCAGTATGAAAATAACTGTCAGAGTTGGCCCCGCCGATTCTGCGCAATAACAAAATTCCACGAAATAATTTAATGTTCCTACTTACACACTGATAAATCAGTGTGAAGTTAGCCAATCCATTATAATTTTATGAGAGCCGGGGTACCGTTTTTTGGGTTGATAAAAAACCTTTTTATTTTAGTGATTAGTGTTTATTAAATTGTGACTATAATTTTGGTTTATTGTTTGTTACTTATAATATCGTAACAAAATGACTAGAGGTTGTATGGTTTTTCCCGCAAAACCAAGGGTAACATACCCGTCTTTTTAACTTTAGGTAAGTATTTTTTTTATTTAAATTAGGTGCTTTTATAAGACGTAACATTAGGTAACCGAATAAATAATAATATATAAATTATGAATAATAGAAAAAGAAAATTTCATAGGAAATATTAGTGAGAAAAATGGAATCTTAACTATCTTTTAGATATTTTCCCCAATGTTTGTGTATTTCTGTAGATTATTAAAAAGAAATAAGGTTTACATTTAGGTACTTTTGTTTCATTTAATAATTTAGTACACTCTTTTTAAAAATCAAAATTATTGATTATGGACAGACCAGGCAAATTTTAATATATACAGGTCCCTCTAATTGAATGGGGGCAGTTTTGGGACGGTTTTTTTGGGGCGCTGATTCAAATCTAAAAAAAATTGGCAATGTTTCGTTTTCGAGATATTCATCATCAAAATTGAAAATCAAACTAACCTTATTTACACTATTCCTCCTTCTTTTTGCACAAAATTCTTGATTTTTACACTAAATTGGCAATAAATTTTACAAACACCTTTTAAAACTTTTATGTTTATTTTACACCTTTTTTACACTTTTGTTTTTAAGCAAATATGGTTTGCCTTTGAACTTAAAAGTTCGCAATTTAATGGAAAAAAAAATGTAAAATAAATAAAAATACAAGGCTTTAAAAGGTGTCTGATAAAAATTCAGCAACCTTTTTTTTACTGTTGTGAAATATACGATTGACACTTACTCCTTTAACGTCCGGGGGTTGGCTAATACAGCCGAGTAGAGAAGCGTTTAATGATTCGATCAGAGTGACCGAATCGTTTATGAATATTGAACGATCGAATCCCTACGCTCGTGGATCGAATCACTACCCGACTGATAGACGGAAAGTAACGTAACGAATGAAGTTGTGTTGTCTGGCTGGCGACTGGCTTGGTTCAATCGCTCCGCTTGCAATCATTCGTTCGATGACTAGTTTGGACAATCAATAACCAGTTCAGTGTGCCATGTGTCACCATAGAAATATCGACCGATCGACCATCGCTGGGACGTTTGGTTTGGAGCTTATTGATTGATTGTATGAAAGATTGAAAAGATTGGGTCATTTAAGGGAAACGGTCAATGATTGATTCGATCGCCAATGAATGATCGTGTTCCCATTTTACTGCCGAGTGGGTTGCCGTCCACCGAATCCAATGCCCTGCCCTTCTTTTTTGCAGGGAGAACAAGGAAGTTTAAAGGTGTATGAAAGCCCAATGCTATGGCCCACGAGCAAAAAAACCCGCCCAGTATGAAAATAACGTCAGAGTTGGCCCCCCCGATTCTGCGCAATAACAAAATTCCACGAAATAATTTAATGTGTTTATTAACATGATAAATCAGTGTAAATTAGCCAATCCATTATAATTTTATGGGGCCGGAGTACCGTTTTTTTTAAAAAACCCTTTTTATTTTAGTGATTAGTGTTTATTAAATTGTGACTATAATTTTGGTTTATTGTTTGTTACTTTAAAATCGTAACAAAATGACTAGAGGTTGTATGGTTTTGTCCTGCAAAAACCCAAAGGGGAACATACCCGTCTTTTTAACTTTAGGTAAGATTTTTTTTATTTAAATTAGGGCTTTTATAAGACGTAACATTAGGTAAACGAATAAATAATAATATATAAATTATGAATAATAGAAAATGAAAATTTCATAGGAAATATTAGTGAGAAAAGTAAGGCAATCTTAACTATCTTTTTTGATGATTTCCACAATGTTTGTGTATTTCTGTAGATTATTAAAGAAATAAGGGTTACATTTAGGTATTTTTTTTTTCATTTTTAATTTAGACCTTTTTTTAAAAGGGTCAAAATTATTGATTACTGGACAGACCAGGCAAATTTTAATATATTCGGTCCTCTTTAAATTTAATGAAAGGAAGTACAGTTTTGGTACGGTTTTTTTGGGGCGGGTGATTACAAAAACTAAAAAAAAAAAATTTGGGAATGTTTCGTTTTCGAGATATTCATCATCAAAATTGAAAATCAAACTTAACACTATTCCTCCTTCTTTTTGCACAAAATTTTCGATTTTTTCAAAAAAATTGGCACATAATATTTTACAAAAACCTTTTTTTAAATATGTTTATTTTACACCTTTTTTCACTTTTGTTTTTTAAGCAAATATGGTTGCTGCCTTTGAACTTAAAAGTTCGAATTTAAGGAAAAAAGAGTAAAATAAATAAAAATACAAGGCTTTAAAAAAGGGGTCTGATAAAACCAGCAACCTTTTTATTACTGTTGTGAAATATACGATTGACAATTTACTCCTTTAACGCCGGGGGAAGCGTCAATCCTGAATGATTCGATCAGAGTGACCGAATCGTTTATGAATATTGAACGATCGAATCCCGTACGCTCGTAGTGATCGAATCACTACCCGACTGATAGACGGAAAGTAACGTAACGAATGAAGTTGTGTTGTCTGGCTGGCGACTGGCTTGGCTTCAATCGCTCCGCTTGCAATCATTCGTTCGATGACTAGTGTTGTTACAATCAATAACCAGTTCAGTGTGCCATGTGTCACCATATCGAAATATCGACCGATCGACCATCGCTGGGACGTTTGGTTTGGTACGCTTATAAAAATGATTGATTGTATGAAAGATTGAAAAGATTGGATCATTGGCTGCTGCCTTGAACTTAAAAGTTCGCAATTTAATGGAAAAAAGATGTAAAATAAATAAAAATACAAGGCTTTTTAAAAGGTGTTTAGAAAAATATTGTGTGCCACTTTAGTGTAAAAATCAAAAAATTGTGTACAAAAAGAAGGGAGAATATAGTGGAAATGAGTTTATTTAATTTTCAACTTTGATGATGAAGATCTCGAAAACGAAACGTTGCTGAAAAGATATTTTTTTCAGATTTGTAATCAGCGCCCCAAAAACCCCTGTATACCAAATTTCATCAAAATCGGAGAGAAGGCAACTTTCGAGACAATAACATTTGTTTAAAATAAATTAGATTTTTGGTTTCTTAATCTTGCATTATCAACTTAATATCGACATACTGTACAATAATATTAACGGATACTGTTATAATGGACACTCAGGTACCAAAGGTTACTAAACATTTTTAACCCGTTATTCTGTCTCATGAATGTTTGTTATTAGTGAAAAGTATATGTCTAACAAGCAAAGTTATAAAATTTTCACTTTTTAATGTACAACCAGAATCTTAGGATTAGATTAAACTCTTTTACACTATTCTTCTTTATCACAAAATTGGTGATAAGTACATAATACTATAATACAATGTTTGTAAATTTATTTTAAATAATCGTGTTTTTATTTATTTACAAAGATTTTGCAAAATACAAACTGACCATTTAAATAGAAGGCAGTAGAGTGGCGCCATCTATTCTTTCCATATTATATCAGATGATATAAAATCTAATATTACACAATAATTTTAAATATTCTATAGTAGTATCCTTTAATAACCAACAATTTTGTGCAAAAATAAAAAAAACAGTGAACGTTGGAATTTGACATTTGATAATGTCAATTTTATAGATAGTAACAAAGAATTATGGAAAACCGGCCCTGACCTACTATTCATTGCGCAAACTCCGCGGGGCCAACCCCCCTATTCCTGCTGCACGCCTGGACAATTTTGTTCTACAGTATTGGGCTTCCATACAATCTTTAAACTTCCTTGAGGCAGAAGCAGAATCCGTTTTTTGTCTGTTTTTATTTTGCTCAAGTCTTTGCCTATTAAATGAACATCGCATTAAAAATTTCTGCATGCAAGAAACTGATTTTTCAGCCGTGTATATATAATTTTATATTTTCAGACCAATGAATACGCGATTTTGTAGAGTTACCAAAACTTTAAAAATTGCTCAAATACTGTGCTCATTTTAATGGTTTTTAAATCAAAACACAAAAAGTGGTAGAACAAATTTCATACGCTTTTTTCTTGATATATTTTTTTGAGTTTTAACACTATTTAAATAAAATTATTTTTTTTAAACTTTTACAACTGGGCTGTACAAAGAAAATGTATATCAAATAACAGAAATACTGACTTATTGAAAATAATTTTTATACCTCTGACTTTGGTGAATCAACAGTCTCATTACTAGTACTTCGTGAAGAAGAGGCGTATTCATACAAGGGATTTTCAAAGGAACTATTTAGATTCATTACTGAACCAGCTACAGATTCGCCGTCGATTATGTAACCTCTATCTTCAATATTGTCGTAACGTAAAATGTACGTGGATAAAGGCCTTGTACCTAAAAGTCTGGAAAACAGTAATAATTTTAAGTAAGATTTTCTGTTTGCACTACGACTGTATAAACTATAAGAGATACAAAAAAATATGGAACAAAAAAGACTTCTTTTTAAATTGTCTATAAAAATGTTATAAAAACATTTTTGATAAGATAAATAATAAAGGAGATATAAACGAAAATGTAATTTTGACAAAAAATTTTGACCCTTTATGCAATTGCTAGATGCATGCCAGTCATTATAAGACCTTATATTAGTTCATTAAACCTTATGATTAAAATGCATGCATTGTAATATCACCCAAAAAAAAACACTCGTAGTACAGAAAATGAAGCATTTGGCTCGTAATTTTTTTCGTCCTACATTTTTCATTTTTTAAGCTTCATTTCCTGGACTATCGAGTTTTCCACAAATGAAATTGCATTTTCTCATATGACGTACATGCAAAATGTGAGGTCAGATAACCAATTTTTTTCATTTTAGGTTAACTATCAACCATTAAAATGGCATGAGGGATCAAATCATCTGACCTTACCTGTTGCCATCTTATTACCTATTTTTACGAATTTTAAAGTCATATGGTAAATTTTATAAAATATTTATCATATTTTAAATTTAAGAGATACAGTTAGAATCGCCGCGTCGTCGAAGTCTTTAATTTTGTACATTTGACATATGCTTAAATTGCTGTTATCTCTTACCTATTTCGTAAATTTAAATTACCAACTCTGGGCGAATATACGAAAAACAATAACCCAAACATAACAATAACGCCTATTAAGGATCCAAACACCAAGGATAATATATTACTTGTATAGGCGTTGCTTTTCAATAGGGGTTGACCAGAGGTTCGAAGTTTGATATCCTCGCAAAAATATGATTCATCTAAAAAGAGTAAATAAAAATCTTAAAAAGGCAAATTATTAGCTTGGAAAAAATATTGAATAAAAAAAATAAGGAAACTAAGCAATAAATTAGTTTGGTTGTTTCCTTAACCAGTCTCTCACTGTGTAGTAAGAAAAGTTTTAGTTATTACTTGAAAACGGTTGGAGATACATCACTAACCGAAACGCTGTGTATCAATTAACCAATAAAGAAAAGGGTCCAGATTTTATCTTACTGAAACCGCAATATTGTCCAAAACTTTTAAAGGAACTAAATGGTGGGATCAAATTTTTCCCCGATGGGGGCCCAAGTCCCTTTAAAAGGGAGGCCAAAATTTAAAAAAAAAATTACGTCAAGATATTTTAAAAAGAATAATATCGGTAACGAATGGATAGACGGACATAAAAGTGATTTTAGAACTGTTTGGATTTTTCTTTTTAGGTACAGAACTCTAAAAGTGGTTTTAAAATCACAAAAAACCCCCATTTTTTTTTTATTGAAAGAGATACCTGTGACGTAAGCAACATATTATCTTACGAATATTTTTAAACAACGAATGTAAACCCAAAAAAAAAGGTCAATAACCGGAATAGTGTAATAAATTATTATGACTTGATACTGCGTGAAAAAAAGTCGTTTAGTAAAAAAAGACACCGTAATAAATTATTAAAAATCGTGCCAAAAGCGCTTCCTGTATATCCAAGTAAAAATTGGGAATTTAAAGTTTGATTGAAAAACCGTTAGCTAGGAGCATAGTCATTTTTCATTGAGTTTTTAAAAAAAAATTTCCACTATTTTAATATTAAACTTAATGTACGGCTTGAATTTTTTTAAAAAAAAATATATTTCACTTATTTTTTCGTGACCCTATGTAACAGTAGGGAATCTTTTTCAAGCCGAAATAAGCAATATAAGTAGGGATCTCAAGCAAAAAAAGCTACAGTGGGGATTGGTTAAGGAAACAATCGATAAATATCAAGATAAGACAAAAAACTCTAATTTGAACAAGACTCCACACGACCAAATACTTATTACTATTTCGTATATTAAAGAAACCTCAAAAAAAGTTTTCCCCCAAAAAATGGGAAAAGGTATAATATTAAGACACATTTAAATCCCAAACCACTCTGAAATATTCTTACTAAGACGAAACCGGACAACAATGTTTCGAAAAATGACTGTATCTACCAAATTCCCTGTGAATGTGGTGGATACATCGGGGAAAAAAAGACCACTGAAATTAGAGTTAAAGAACACAAAAAACATATGGAGCGAGGTGGGAAAGTCGAAATCAGGGATTGCCGAACACGCATTGTCAAAACAACACCGTATTGGTCGGAAGCAAAAATTATTCATAAAGAAACCCACTGGAAGAAAAGAAAATTTAAAGGAAATTTAATAATTGCAAACAACTAAAATGTATTTCAAACCCAGTGTAGACATTCCGAATATCTGGCTGCCGTTGCTGAACCTGACAAGTCGGTCAAGCCGGTGAACAACGGATAGATATAAGGTCGTAGCTTTTAAGTTTTTTTTTTGGGAAACGGTTAAATTTTAAAAAAGGGAAATTTTTTAAATTAAAAAAATTTTAAAAAAAACCCGGGTTTAAATTGAAAATTAAAAAAAAATTTTAATTTTTTAAAAATTTTTAAAAAAATTTTAAATTTAAAATTTTTATTTCTAATAATAAAAAAAAACTAAAGTCTTAACATTTCCCCCCAAAAAAGTCCCGGGAAAAACCCTTTAAATTTTTCAACCCGGGCCCTGGCCCCTTTTTTCGCCCCTTTTTTTTAAAATTTAAATTATTTTTTATTTTATTTAAGTTTTTTCCCCTTTTTAAAAAAAATTTTGGGAAAAATTTTTTAATTACCCGGGCCTCCCCCTTTTTTTTAAAAATTTTGGGAACCCCCGGGGTTTTTTTGGGGGGTTTTTACAAAAATTAAATTCAAATTTTTGCGGTTTTTCATTTTTAAAGGGGTTTAAAAATCCCCCTGGGAACCAAAACCCCTTCCAAAAAACTTTTCCCAAAAATTTCCTTTTTCTGATTAAACTAAAAAAGGAAAGGATTTTTGTTTTATTTTTTAAAATTTTATAAAATAAATTTTTAAATTTTTACCTTCCCCTTTAAAAAATTTTTTTTAATAAAAACCACAAAACACTTTTTTTTAATATTATTTTCTTTTATCCCTAAAATTTCCCAAAAAATTTGTCGGGAAAATTTTTTTCTTTTTATTTGGTACCCCGGGGGCCCGGGCCAATTTTAAACCCCCCCCAAAAATTTTAATTTTTTTTTGGGTTTTTTCATTTAAATTTTTTAAAATTTAAATACCTTAAAACCCTTTTGGGGTTAGGAAAAAATTTCCTAAAAAATTTTTTTTTTTAAAAAAAAATTTTTAAGGCCCCTTTTTTTTTAAAAAATTTTTTTTTGGAAAAATTTTAATTTTTTAAAAAAATTTTTTTATTTAAAATCCCGGGGGGCCCTTTGGTTTTGGAGTTTTGGGATTTTGGGGGGGGTTTTAAAAAAAAAAAACCAAAATTTCTTTTCTTTTGCTTTTTTTCCCCTTTTTAAGGGGACCCCAAGGTTTAACTTTTTTTTTTTCCCCTTTTTAAATTTAAAAAAATAAATTTTTTGGTTTAATTTTTTAATTTTAAAATTTTCCCCTTTAACGGGGAAAAGGTTTATTTTGAATTTAAAAATTAATTTGGTTTTAAAATTTCCCGGAATAAATTTTTTTTTTTAAAAATTTAAACCCCTTTCCTTTTTTAAAAATTTTTTATTTGAAAATTAAACCCAATTTTGAAATTTTTGAAAATTCCCAAATAAAAAAGGGGTTTAAAAAATTTTGGGTTTTGAAAAAAATTTTTTAAAAAAGGGGTTTTCTTTTTGGGCTTTAATTTTGGGTTTTTTTTTTTTTTCTTTTTTTCCAAAATCCCCAGAAAAAAATTTTAAAAAATTTAAAAAAAAAAAACCTTTTTTGTTGTTGGGGGGAAAAAGGCCTTTTAAAATTTTTTAAACTTTTCACCCCCAAATTATTCCCCAAAGGGGTTTAAACCAAAAGGGGAATTTTTTGGGAAATTTGGGAAATTTGGGGTTAAAAACCAAAAATTTTTAAAAAAAGGTTTTTAAATTTTTCCAAAAAAAGAAATTTCTTTTCCCCTTTTAAAATTTTCCGGCTTAAAAAATGTAAAAAACAAAAAGCCTTTTTAAAGGCCCCAATTTTTCTTTAAAAAATTTTTAAAGGTTTTTGCAATTTGCTTTAAAAAAACCTTTCTTAAAATTTTTTAAAAAAATTTTAAAATTAATTTTATTTAAAAAAATAAAAAAATATTTTTTTTTTAATTTTTTTTAAAAATATTTTTTTAAAAAAAATATTTTTTTTCTTTTTTTTTGGGAAATAATTTTTTTTTTGGGGCCTTTTAAAAAATTTTTGGGGTTTAACGCAACCCCCTTTGGTTTAAAAAAAATTTCCAAATTTTTTTTGAAAAATTTTCCCAAAAAAGGGTTTTTTTTTTTTTGGGAAAAAACTTAAATAAAAAAAAATTTTATTTTTTAATAAAAATTAATTTTAAATAAATATATAATTAAAAATTTAAAATAAAATATTTTTTTCCTCTCTTTTTGTCTACCTTTTACACAATTTACAGGTCAGTGAAGGGGTTAGATGGGTAGACATTAAAAAAAAACACACATTAGTTTGGCGGGGGGAATTTTCATAAGAACAGTTTAAAATGATTATTAAAAAAAAACTTATGTCTTAAGAAAAATTTCCCTAAAAATATATTAAAAAAGTCCGTCGCCTCAACCAGACTTATTCCAAAAATTTTTTTTTCAGTAAAAATGATTTGAATTCTGTTTTCGGGGGATGTTTACTGGCATGAGTATAGGCCCGTTTTCCCTTTTAAATTTTTATTTATCTTATCTATTGAAAAAAACCCGGGCTTAATCCTATTAACCACAATTTGTGCTCCTGTAAATATAAAATTAATTAACTGCCCCCTTTTAAAATTAAACAAAAAAAACGTCAAAGCTGTTCCTTTTCGTGAACTTTTTATGGTATTTTTCCCGATCCACAATTAAAAAACACAAAAAAAGGCTTTGCCAGCCACACCCCTTTGTAAATTTTAAAAGGGAAAAAATGCACAGGCCGGACCAGCGGGCCCCACAGTTGGGGAAAAAAAGGCGTTCTCACACACACTCCAAAAAATTTTTAAGGCCAGTCCTGCACATTTTTTTTCCCCGGGGTTTGGGGAAATGTGTGGGGTAAAAAAACCTTCATCTACCTAAAAAAGGAAAAGGTTTAACCCCCCATCTAAACCCCCCGGGGCTGACAGTTGGATACAAAAGGAGTGGCGGATAAGGGAAAAAGGGGAAAAAAAAATTAAAACAAAAATCGTCATCGATAGTATCAGCCATTTTGACAATTAAAAAATTGTTGGGAATTTTTTGGGGCCATTTTAAAAAAGAAAATTTTTTTTTAACCCCAAGCCCCCGAACGCCCCAAATTTTAAGATACAAGGTGGGAAAAATTTTTAAAAATAAATAATTTTATTTTTTTTTTTTTTTTTGGGGTTTTTTTCAAAGCAAGTAAAATGAAAAAAAAAAAAACCCTTTTTAAGTTAAAAAAAAGTAGCTCGGTTTTTTCAGAAAAGGTTAAAAAATTATCTATTATTTTAAAATTGGAAAAAAATTCTCTTGGGCTCTAACAGCCGCTCTATAACTTTCATAATTTAATTTAAATAAATCAATATGGTTAAAAAAAATTTTTAAAACTGCACATCAATACACTACTAAACTTTTTTGGGGGCCCCAATTGGTTCGGTGAAATGTTTGTGCAAACAAGGTGTTTGCTCTAGTGAGTCTTTGCGGAATTCTAATTAAAAATAGATGACACAAGATGGGAACATTGAATCTGGTTATTTAACAACTTATACAAAAACAATGTCATGGCATTCTCCTGCGCTGTTCTAGAGTTTGGCCAGCCAACAATTTCGAGTTAAATAAGTAACATTTTTATACGGAAATTTTTCTTAAATAATAAAACTTTACAAATTTGTTTTGAACACGCTCCAATCGGTCTTTATGACATTGATAATAAGGAGACCATATAATACTGTTATACTCTAAACACTAAGTACTAAAGAGTTATATAATGTCCTAATAGCTTTGGTATCCGTTAATTCCGAAAATTCTCCTAATAAATCCAAGCATTCTTGAGGCTCTCAATACAATACAGTCTATGTGTCGATTAAAACTTAAATCATTATAAAAATAACTCCCAAATCGTTAAAATGTTCGACAACTTCAACAGCAGTACCATTCAAAAAATAGTGAACTCTACAGGACGTTTACTTTTAAAAAAAACCGCATAACTTTCCCTTTAGCTACATTTATTTCTAGACAGTTATCAATACACCACAAATTCAGTCTTGTTAAGTCCTCTTGAACCTTTTCACAGTCATCTTTGGTTTTAATTGCACTAAACAGTTTTAAGTCATCCGCATACAACAAAAATTTACAGTGTTTAAATACAGACGATACATCTTTATATACAAAAGGAACAGCACTGGACCCAGATGAGACCCCCTGAGGTACACCAGATGTAACACTTATCTCGGGATCTCTCCTTCAAACTTGACGCATTGCTTTCGGTCCGTTAAAAAAGGGCTTAATCCCCCAATGTAGTTGTTTGTTATTCCAAAACCCTTGAGTTTGTCAATAAGTAATGGTGAGACACCCGGTCGAAAGCCCGGTGAGTCCGTATACACAGCATCCACCTGAAAGCCTTTCTCGACGTTTTGAAACAGGTAATTGTAAAGTTTCCAAGATTTGTGGTTGTTTTCCCCTTTAAAAAGCCATGCTCTTTCAAGAATATGGTGTTTTAGTTTTTCAAAAATTTTATCCGTGATTATGCTCTTAAAAACCTTTGACACCACAGGAACAATGAAACACCCCTGTAGTTAACAATTTCATCCCTTGATCCCA
The DNA here is from genome assembly GCA_019359885.1 of Listronotus oregonensis. Classification (NCBI taxonomy): domain Eukaryota; kingdom Metazoa; phylum Arthropoda; class Insecta; order Coleoptera; family Curculionidae; genus Listronotus; species Listronotus oregonensis. The sequence goes on from JAHBCN010005109.1 coordinate 12,037, forward strand.
CTTAAAGATAGGAACAAGGGGCGGGGTTTCCTACTGTTGGGAAGGTGGCTTGGTTAAATGATGCCTGAAATATGTGGCTTATTGGGGTTGCCAGGGTGAACTGCAGTTTTTTAATAAAACAGCATGGAATTCCATCTAGTCCTGCTTTTGTTGATGTCCAAAGTACTCAGTTTCTGAGCAACCTCATGGGGAAATTTAAAAGATGATTTGAAATTTTACGGACTCGATCTCGGAAAATTCCCGAACACTGTTATTAGGATAAACTCTGTAGCATGACTCAAAGTGAGTAGCAACGCATTAGCATGTCTTTTTGGTCCAATTCTTTTGCTTTTAAACCATAGTCTTTGGCAAACCTCGATCCTTTTAAGTAGGACAAAAGACCAGAAATATTTGATGTTATGGGGAATCTTCAGTTCAAGAGAAACATGAAATAGCTAGATTCTATCAAATGCTTTGATTCGCCTCTAAGTTCTGAAAATTTTTTATAATCCTCTAATAATCCAGAAGGCTTGTACCTCTGGTGGGCCTTATTTTTCCTTTTAATAGCCTTGATTGTATCAGCGGTGTACCATTTTTGGGGGAAAACCCCCTCCTTCTATGCAGTTTTGGAAACGTAATTTTTTCCAAAAAAAATCCTTAAAGCTTTTCGTAAAGTTAAAGTATTCTTCAGTAATACCACTAAAGATATTTTAATTAATTTGACAAATAACTATGTATCAAGAGGCTTTTTTAGTGTACTACATTTTTTTAATTTTCACCAGTGGCGTTCGTACGGAATTTGACCTGTATTTTGGCAGATATTTACAGTACGTCACTAATTTCTCTTAAAATAAAAAATATTTTTGATATCCCCAATCATTTATAAGCAAAGTTGATCACTTGTTTTTTTTTCAATCCGATGCACGGTTTTCGCTTAAAAAATAAAAACCTTTTCCCTGCATGATCACAACAATATTGGTAAAGAATATCACCATGCAGAGAAATATCTAAATTTAATTCTTCTAGGTAAAAACCGTGCGTCGGACTAAAAAAATCAGGAGATCAAAACTGCTCATAACTTTTAAGTTGTTAAAATGGCTACATAGGCTGGCATATTATCGATGACGATTTTTGCCGAAATTTTTACCCTCTCTCCCCTTATCCGCCACCCCTTTTGTATCCCCCTAGCTGTCAGCCCCTTGGGATTTCAGCTAAGGGGTTAAAAACCTTCACCCGGGAAAATTTTTTAAGCATATTTTTGGGAAAACAATTTTTCCCCAAAAATTTTTACTTTTTACCCCTTATTGCTGCAGGGAACATAATTAACCATACTAAATAAACATGTTTGGGAAAAACTCCATATTACTGATGACGATGATTTTTCGGTCCAGCTCTTAGACCATTACGAATTTTACTGACCCACAAAATTAAAACACCAAAACCAAAGATCGAGGAAAACGGAATTTAGCCAGGTTTTTTTTGCTGTTTTTTTTCCTTGAAAATTCCACGAAAAAAAAATTTTTTTTTTTAAAAAGGGGGTTAAAAAGGGGGGTTTTGGGAAAAAAGGGAAAAAACCTCTCAAGCGGGTCTTAAAAGCCCTAAAAGATGAAGGAAAAAACAAAACATGGGGGCCTTTTTAGTGGGCTAAAAAGAATGCAAAAAAGGACTTCGTGTTCCCCCACTGGGAAAACTGCTGGGGCAAAAATTATTTTGGCGAACTCCTCGGAGCAGAATTTGTAAAAAAAACCTTTTAAAAATTTTCCCCCTCGTGGGAAAAATAAGAAAAAGGAACCCAACCGCTGTGTTCGCACGTCGTTGTCGGGGGTTGGCCCAGAGGATTTTTTTTGGAAATGCGCTAAAATTGCTGATTATCGGAAACTCTTGTTCCCCCCCCTAGGGAAAAGGGAAATTCGAAACTAAAGACAAACCCCAACCCAAGGGAAATTGGGGGTTTGGGTTGGGGGGGTTTTGGGTTGATAAAAAAAAAAATTAACCAATTTTAAGGGGTTTTGGGGTTTCCCCAACGACATTTAAACCGGGGTTTTTTTGGGGAAAAAATTTTTTCTTTGGTTAAAAAATTTTTTGGGGGTTAAAAAGGTTTAAAAAAAAACCAAAATGGTTGGGGGACCCTTTTAAATTTTTTTCTTTTTTCTCCCAAAAAAAAAATCCGGGTTTTGGTTTAAAAAGGCCCCCCCTTGGAAGGTTTTGAATTTGTTCCCCTCAAAAAATTGTAATTTTTAAAAGGGGCCCCTTTTTTAAAAAAAGATTTTTTTAGGGGGTTTTCCCTTCCTTTTTTTTCCCCCAACAAAAATTTTGCAAATTTTCCCCTTTTTTCTATTATTTTGGAAATAATTATTATAATTTTTTTCTTTTGGGTTTTTTTTTTTTCAGTGTTTCCGGTTTAAAAATTAAATTCCCCAAAAAAGGTTCCCAGGACCCAAAAGTGGTGGGAGCCTGGTTTCTTGGGGCCAGGGCTCTTTTAATTTTTCAATTTTCCTTTTATTTATTTCCCTTGTTCTTTCTGGACCCGGAAAGTTTTGTTTCCCTTTTTTTTTGTTGGTTAGGCCCCAGGGGGTTTAGGAAAAAACAAATAAACAGGCAGGTTCCAAAACCAACCCTCGAAGGTTACTTGTTGGAAAAAGCAAAACCTTTTTGCTTTTTCCGCAAACAGAAGAATGGTAATGTCCCTGCTCTTAAACCAAGACAAACGGGAAGGTGTTAGCATACCGTGCTGATGAGTGAATGACATCCTGTGCCTTAAACAGGTGTCTCCAACGGTGCCCCTGGAAAGGGAATACTTCGGTAATGCGGGGCTCTGCCGTGGTGGACTATTACTTCCCTAGCTCCAAACGAAAGCGGACAGAACCGCTTTCTAGGAAAAAATGAAAAAGGTGCGCTGACCGAAATGGATAAATCCGTTTCGAGAGGTGCCACTCAAGGTCACAAGCAGACAAAGGTGCGCCGACCGAAGCGGGTGAATCCGTTTCGAAAGGTGCCCCTAAAGTCTCAGGCGCCTATTTTACGGAGAAGGGCTTATCCATCACGAACAAACAGGTGCTTAGGAAGGGATCCCTGAATCTAAACAGAAGGCGGACAGAACCGCTTTTGTAGGGAAAGGAGTTCCCTGGCTTTAAACAGAAAACGGATAGAACCGTTTTCATAGGGAAAGGCCGGAGAAACTGCCTCAGAAAGAACATCTGGTTCCTGTAACAAGGACCTGGTAGCTACCCACGTCACTAAACCAGGAGAGGAGGGCATGACGGATCTAATCATCTGCTCGTCATACTTTCCAGGAGACAGGGACACCAGAACACATATTGTGCTCGTGTCCGGTAGCGACACAAGTAAAAGGAAATGAAAGGACTCTCTCTCCCAATCTGATATCGGATTCGTTGGAAGTCTGATCCTGTTGAAAGAAACATTAAAAGGTGTGAGCCACAATAGACCGAGCGGTCGCGGTGAAGGGCGTAAAAAGTCCAATCACTTTTCAACCTAACCTAAACCTAACCTAAGAAAAGGAATATTTCTTGCATGAATGGAATCATTATTAAGGCAAACGACCTTTCCTTTAATGAAATCTAGAATGCTAAGAGCTGTAAGAGACGCCATTTTCCACAGATAGGAACAGTATTTCAAGCAGGGTTTAATTTGGGTTACATACAAAGTGTACAGACTAAAAGAGAAGAAACAATTTCTCATTTAAAAGAGTAATTTGACCTTTTGAAGTTACTGTAGCTATGGATATAATGTGTGCTAATTAGGGATGTTCCAAAAAGTAAAACGAACAAGGCTTAAGGACTTTTTGTTTTGCAGAACTTGACCTCTCATAAACTAGGTGCGTCGACTTTTCGGGCGACAGCAAACATGATTGTGTTTTTCCAATTCAATATTAATTGAAGCCCAAATATGGTTTTCCAAATTTTTAAAAGGCAAAGCAGCCGATAATTTTGTGAGTATTAGGTCTCAGTTTACACAATTGTTATTGTATATGGACGTATTTAATTAAAAAAAAACACTTTATCCCACTGGGAACTTATCGGCAAAGTTCATTTTCAATTATTGCTTTCTTTCTTACCACATATGGGTTCCAACAAATTTCCATAAGGAACAATACCACCATAGCATTGAATTCCTTGTTCTTTAAAATTTAGAAAGCGCTCGGAAGTGGGGTCGCGCATAACCCTTCTATCACACCCTGTAGGATCGTCACATTCTTCTCCTGTTATTTTTAATATTCTTGTCAAGTTGTCAGGTATAGATAAATAGTCTACATTAAATACCTCTAAAAAAGAAAATTATACTACACAATACATAGTATAATACAGATAGGCCAATGAAAACGAAACAAGGCCGATTTCTCATATCTATGGTTGGTAGAAAAAATCACTCGGACGCGTCGATTTTTATTTCGAGGGGGACACGTTTTGCGCTTATTTTTAACCATGTCACTTCAACCCCCTAAGGGGGTTAAGCTTTACTCCTAAATTCTTAAATGGAAAAGGGGTCGACTGACACCTCATTTTAAAGATCATCGAATCCTCTTTTCAACGCTTCCTAGTTTTTTAAATTTGATGCAGTAGTTTTCAAGAAAATACGTTTTATAAACATAATCGGCCGATAATCGAAAGTAACGCTTTTTCACTTTTAGAACTATTTTTTATTTAGTATTTTTGTTTTTAAACCCAGTCCTATCAACTTAAAATGTAAGGAAGTATTAAATCTCACTTTTTTATCGCTCAATAAATTGCGACACTTTTTACTTACGCTTTAATAGTTATTTACAAGTTGCGAAAGTTTACTTTTTGGTGTAAGGTGGTTTTTAAATGGCCGAGGCGAAGCCGAGGCTATTTAAAACCTCCGGAAAGGCCTTTCGCATGGTGTAATGTATTATATTTTTCTGCTACTGTTCTATGTATCGCATAATTTAATAATCATTAACATAAATGTTTTAATAGAAATATCAGAGATTTTGAAATTTTACCTGTTAAAAATTAATCCATAGCAACACATTTATTGTTGACATTGTCTGTCATCAGCACTTGTCAGATTTTGAATTATTGTTAATTTAGTATAAATCCATTCCCATTTTAAAATCTTAAATGAATATGAAAAGGCACCCAAGGCATGACCTTGCGTGTGCCTCACTTCTGCCGGACAGACCCTAGAGGGTACCATCAAACATATAAATCGTTTTCTGAATGGCTTGCTACAAAAAATGTGGGGCGGATTGACGAGAATGTGATGTTGGCGTATTTTCAAGAAAATCCGAGTCTTTATCACCACCAACCCTCTGGTCTGTATATTCCATGCTCAAGTTAACAATTTCCGTAAACAAAAATCAAGATATTTCGTAGTTCAGAAACTAGTTGCTTTTTTTAAAAAGGGGAAAAACGATGGTTATGAGGCAAAAAAGTAAAAATTTTTAAAAAGTAGAAATCATAAAGTTTTTACTTAACGCGCCTGATCAAAGTTACTTAGCAATGAAAGTAATAGCCATTATGGGAGTGGCTGGGGCATGCCGGACAGACGAAATATACAGAATGAAGCTAAGTGATGTAGAAATAAGAAATGACGTGGCTATAGTAAAAATAGTGGAGTCTAAAAATAAAGTTAAAAGAAACTTTGTAATAACCAACGATGAAGGCTCAGTTTCTTATGTCAGATTTCTACAGGAATATATTAAGCTGAGACAAGGAATGCTCTAGATGAGCGTTTATTGTATCGTTATGAAAGGGTAAATGTGTTAATCAAGTAATTGGAAAGCACACCATTCAAATGTACCAAAAAAATGCGAAGTTTTGAAACTTGAAGACATCAGTAGATACACTGGCCATTCTTTTGAAGAACGTCAACTTCGTTCCTTGCCAATGCTTCGGATGTCGATATTTTGGACTTAAAAGGCATGGAGGTTGGAAGTCTCCTTCTGTTGCGGAGGGATATATTGCTGAATCCTATAGTAATAAGGTGGAAATTTCAAAAAAGATTTTACACGAAAATTCCCACCAATATTTCCTCTAATAAAGTAACAGTGAAAAATATGAATATTAACGTAGTTAAAGGTGAAACGATACCCCAACAACAAATTTAAAAACTGTTAATTCAAATTTTTCCCCCAATTTCCTTTTGCTAATTGCTCAAATTGCACAATTACTTTTAATGTTAATACTAACCTAGTTTTTAAAATATTTTGTCATAAATTAGTTACTTTTTATAAATAAATCTAATATTTCCACAAGCATATTTTTTTTTACTCACTTACTTTTTGTCCAGGCGCTGAAAATATTACTTTCGTGGCTAGCAACGCTTAGCAACCAGGTAACACGAAGGTTCTCTTTCGTTATCATTCGCGTTGCTAGGACCACAAAGTTTTCTTATTTATACAGTAGTAGAAAAAATTATAAACGTTTTGTCAGTGTCTTGTTTAGAATTTTATCAGTCCAAGACTAGCAGTTATTTCTGCTATGGAATTCGATGCTTGTGTAAAAAATTATAAATAATGCAGTTAGTTTTTTATCTTTATTTGGAACTTATTTACATTCAATTTATGTAAATTTAGTATCTCACACGATTTTGTCTGTGATTATTTCGGCTTATAATCTTTTTTCTTGCTCTAAATGATTTACTCAACGGCGGAAAGAGTATCGATAATTGAACTTTATTATGAAAACGGTAGGTGCGCAAATAGTACGGCACAGTTATTTAATGAACTAAATCCAGATAAGCATGTCAACCGGAAATACGTTACTGAACTAGTAGCCAAGTTTAGGGAGACAGGATCTGTGGCAAATCGAAAACGAATCGCTCCTAATCGAATAGTGGGAAACGAAAAATGCAAATGGCTGTTTTGGGCCACGTCAATATCGATCTTACGTTAAGTACCAGGCAATTACCTACAGTTTCTGGCATATGCCGTACGAGCATTGGAAGAATTTTAAAATCCTATAAACTCCACCCGTATAAAATCCATCTTGTGCAAGAATTAAATGAAGATGACTTTGATAGACGTGTAGAATTTTGAGAGATTTTTGAACGGATAATAAATAACCCGAACTTGTTGTTTAACATTTGTTTCTCAGATGAGTGTTCGTTTTTTTGTGAACGAAACTGATAATTGTCGGTATTGGTCTGACGAAACCCACTTATTTCATGAAGTTTACATTAACATCTAAATTAAACGTCTGGGCTATTTTTGGCGATTGTGTTGTTGGTCCTTTTTACCGGTCTAACAGGACAAAAAGTACTTGCAATTGTTAGAAGACACTTTCGATCTCGCATTGACAGAAATTGTTGAACATAATGACTGTTACAATGCGAATGATTTGACATTTCAACAAGATGGGGTTCCTCCCCACTATGCTTTTGCTGTTCGTCAGTATTTGAATAAAACGTTTCCTGGCAGATGGATCGGACGAGTGAGGTGGCCTGCAAGGTCACCAGATTTAAACCCGTTAATTTTTTTTTCTGTGGGGTAACTTAAACAGTTAAATTTATAAAACTCAACCAGAATCTCTAAATGATTTACGTCAACGAATTATTGATGAATATCGGAACATTACACCTAAAATGCTTCAGAACCGTTTTGAACAAAACCTGTACGACTGCATGGAAGCAGGAGGCCAACATTTTGAACATGTAAAATTAAAAAGTAAGTTAAAATAGAAGAAAAGTATTGAATGCAAATGTTCTCGTTGTTTAAAATCATCCCCCCTCCCCCTTCCTAGGGTTACCCTTACCAAAAACTGAAAGTTGTGCTTAGAGAGAATGACATTTTCAAAAAAAAAATGGGCATTAAAATTTAAAGATGATAAAACAATTACTTCTTCAATGTTGACTTGTTATTAAATTTAAAATTATTTTCTCGAAAACTACTGCATCAAATTCAAAAAACTAGGAAGCGTTGAAAAGAGGATTCGATAATCTTTAAAATGAGGTATCAGTCGACCTCCTTTCCCATTTAAGAATTTAGTAGTGAAAATCACCCCCCCTAGGAGGTTGAAGTGACAGGGTTTAAAATAAGCCCAAAATGTATCCCCCTCGAAATAAAAATCGACGGGTCCGAGCGATTTTTTCCTACTAACCATAGATGTTTCGTTTTCATTGGCCCACCCTGTATATAAAAACCGTTTTAAACATAGATTCAAGAATTCTAGTGAAATTTATGCAAAATTATCACCAAAATTTTAATAAAAATTCTCGTGGCTTTTCTTGTAATAGTACAGTGACGGAAATAAAATTTCGTACACTTAGGTTAACATTTTATGTCAATTTTGAATATTTTGGTAAACTTGGCTTTTTACCTTTTTCTCACCTTAATTAATATTCAATAAAATACATGACTCCAAAATAAATATATAGTTTATTTTATTCAAATATTAAAGAAAAACACTGGCTTAATATTTCAAAGCGGCACCATTTTTTTCCACTAATAAGTTTAAACGTGTGGGCACTGATGCAATCAGCATTTGTGCATGGTGAACATTGTAATTATTCCAGGTTTCTTCAATTTTATTCCACAAATCATCACTGTTTTGTGGATGGAAATCATTGTTCTTGTTAATTTTCTTTACGATATATCCCCAAACGTTTTCGATTGGATTGATATCAGGGCTTCTTGAGGGCCAAGGTAGACATATACCCCCATACATAACAGAAAATCTTCCACTTGTTTTAACATGTTGGGTATATCTTTCTTCGTACCGTGTATTTTGCGGCCTATACACTCTAATCTGCCCGCTATAATAAGATTGAAAAATCTTCTCATCGGTAAATACTACCCTTTCCCAAAAATCCATACCTTGCGGTAAATATTCCAGTGCAAACCCCATTCTTTGCTCTTTATTCATATCGGTCAAAAATGGCTTTTTAGCAACTACACTGCTTCTCAATTCCGAATTTTTCCTAATACGATTTCTTGCCGTTCTTACTGTCCCAGGAAAATTAGTTTGGTTGTGTGCTTCTACAGCTGTCTGAAATGGATTGTTTCGCAAAAAATCTATCAGATCATTATCTTGATTTTCGTTTGAAATTTTTCTTCTACCACTTCCAGCCCTTCTCTCCAATGATCCTGTATTTTCCCATTTAGTTCTGAGGCTTTGAATAGTGCTTCTTGGTTTCCCAACTTGCTGAGCTATTCTTCCCAGAGAAACACTTCTTCGAATAGAGTAATTACTCTCGCCTTCTCTAGTTCATTCATTTTCCAAAATTAAAAAAGTAAAATAATATAATTTTGAAATGTGTGACAGATAACAATTTGTCAAGTAAGGTATATTTCCAGGTGATCCAGGTACGCAAAAGCCAACATCACACTGGGAAAAATTAGGTGTACGAGATTTTAATTCCGTCACTGTACATTCATTTGTGTTTGATACTACATAGTACAGAAAATAAAGCATTTTGACACGCAATTTTTTTGTCCTATATGAATTTAAATAAAATTTTCACATAAGTTAGGAAATAGCTCAAGGATCAAATTCTGTATCATGCAGAGGGACGCTTTTATCCTAGGGGTGGTTGCCCCCATCTCGGGGGTGGAAATTTTTCATTACATTTTCACTACAGGAATTGTTAAAAAAAAATAATTCTAAGTAAAAAATTTTGTGTGTCGATAAATAAGTACCTAAGAAACAAAAGTCACATACTGCCGATATGCGGTGCCACACCTGGGGTGGTTGCCACCCTTTCTAGAGGGTGGAAATTTTTTCACTCAAAATAACCTCGAAATTCGATAGATGCAGAAATTTCAAGCAAAAAATGTAGTATACATTTTTTTCGCTAGATCAATATTTTTCGAGTTATTCGCTGCTGAAAAGTTGGATTTTTCGATGAAAAAAACATTGGATTTTTGAAGTTTTTTATTGATAACTCCAAAATTTAGGGTTTTACGAAAAAAGTGTACTTAACAAAATTAAAGCTTATAAAAAAAGAAAGAGACTTGTTTTTTTAAGAATGTTGTAAGTAAAATGTAAACTGAGATATGGCTGATCAAAGAAAAGGGATGTTTCGTTGTACCCTTGAACCTAAACATTTCCCGTCAAATAGCGGCAAACGGGTACATTTATCGAAAAATCTCATAGAACATTTTTTAAAGAGCCTATAAAAAACCTTTAAAATGAGCACTAATAAAAGTCTTTTGCATAAGGTTTACGTGAGATACAATTTTTATAAAAAAGCTTGCTTCGTTTCTGAGATACAGGGCGTTGAAGTTTAAAGAAAAAAACGGTATTTATAAAATATCATAAATATCCTAAAACCGATTTGGTCAAAATTTGGTGCAGTTATTTGAAGTAATAAGGTGCTTATTTAGCTCTAACTAGATTGAAATTATTAGCTCCAGTGGCGTCTCAGTGGGCACCACAGCCATATTATTGACGAAAAAAGTACACCAATGACTTTTTCTTAGTTTTTATATTTCTTAAGATTAAGCAACTAAAAATACAACTTTTTACTTTCCTGTGTTTTCTTCATATCTAGCTTCGTTTTCGAGAAAAAAAATAAAAACCACATTAACTCATTCTAAAAGCTATCCATGGACAACATAAAATAAAAACCAAAAATAAAAAAATAAACAATTTCGACCTTAAAGTAAATGAGCAAAATGTCCACCTTCTCATAAAATACGGGACTGCAATCGATTTGTCATTGAGTGTCTGACACTTAAAAAAACAATAATTAAATATCATAAATATCCTTAAACGATTTGGTGAACCAATGACTTTTTTTGTAGTTTTTTTTTAGATGAAGCAACCTCATATCTTGTTTACTATGAAAATAAACATTTTACTTGTACGACTTTTATTATTACATTTTTGGCATTTATAACAAATTATTGCGAAGTCCAATCTAGTACCAACTTACCCGCTTTGGAGACCAGCTCACAGTGATAGTATTGTCATATCAGTAAAATTCAGAGTTGTCAATTAGCAGTGATCCATCATGAATAATTTTACTAACTCTGAAATGGCTGACATGCACTTTATTTATGGATAAGCAAATGGAAATGCGGAAGAAGCACGAAGAATTTACCAGGACAGATATCCTAACAGAGTAATTCCATGTGCCAAAACATTTAAAACGCTACACGCAAGGTTATGTGAAACTGGGAGTTTTAATAAAAATACAGGTGGTGGAAGACCAGAAACTGTAACAACGCCTGAATTAGAAGAAGCTATACTTAATGCGATGAAAGAAGATCCTTCAAATAGTACCAGGAAGATTGCACAGCAGCTTGAAGTCAGCCCAAAAACCGTTTGGAAAGTTCTAAAAAGAAACCTCCTGTACCCATATCATATACAGCGGGTCCAAGCTCTGTCAAACAAGATTAATGTTTTGCAGGTGGTTGATTCATACCATGGCATACAATAAAAAAATTTTACCAAATGTTTTATTTACGGACGAGGCAAATTTTTCACGAGATGCTATTATAAACTTTCACAATGACCATTTTTGGGCCGACGAAAATCCCCACGTTATTAGAGAAAGTCATTTTCAGCAACAATTTTCGCTGAACGTTTGGGTAGGAATTATTGGTGACTACCTAATTGGCCTAATTTTTTTACCAGCAAGATTAACAGGTGAATCCTACACGGACTTTTTGCAAGATCATTTACCCATTTTGTTAGAAAAAGTACCCGTACAAGTAAGAGTCAACATGTGGTTTATGCACGACGGGGCTCCAGCTCATTTTAGTGCTCTTGCTCGTCAGCATCTCGACATCACCTACCCTAATCGCTGGATTGGACGTGCAGGACCTCAAAATTGGCCACCTCGCAGTCCTGATATGAATCCTCTAGATTTCTATTTATGGGGTCATTTGAAAGCTCTTGTTTATAAAACTCCTGTACAAGATGTGAATGACTTGAGGAATCGGATAATGTCATAAGGAATACTCCAGGAATTTTTGCAGGAGTCAGACACTCAATGACAAATCGGTTGCAGTCCTGTATTTTATCAGAAGGTGGACATTTTGCTCATTTACTTTAAGGTCAAATTGTTTATTTTTTATTTTTGGTTTTTATTTTATGTTGTCCATGGATAGCTTTTAGAATGAGTTAATGTGGTTTTTATTTTTTTTCCCGAAAACGAAGCTTGATATGAAGAAAACACAGGAAAGTAAAAAGTTAATTTTTAGTTGCTTAATCTTAAAAAATATAAAAACTATAAGTAAAAGTCATTGGTGTACTTATATATGGCTGTGGTGCCCACTGAGACGCCACTGAATAACTAATTTCAATTTAGTTAAACTAAATAAGCATTTTAGCAAAAGTAATGCACAAATTTTCGACCAACATTGGTTTTGTAGGATTTTATTTGATATTTTTAAATTACGTTTTTTCTGAATACTTCGATATTTGCTTGACCCAATTTCAGAATATGTTCAGCAGAAAAACTTTTTCTGTAAACACCTAGCCAATCACCCTCTGAAGTTTCTTACTCGTAGTTGAGGAATCACCACTGATCTTATAAACTTGAGAGAAAACAAAAATTTTAAACAAAAAAGTAGTGCTTTTTCAACTTCTTCCCTTATGACAAATTATTTAAAATTTGCATAAATAACAAAGCAGATATAAAGAAAAATGTAATTTTTTAAAAAATGTCAGTTCAAAATAAGTTTTTTTTATTAATGTCATTTTTGAGTTTTTTAAATAATTAATTATTTATTTTATTTATTTGAATCACAAATCACTTAAATTATAAAAACTATAAGTAAAAATCATTTGTAATTTTTGTGCCACTGAGACGCCACTTGAAAAAATCCTGAAAATTCGGTTTTTTGATTATAACTAAAAATATATTGCATTTAGGCAAAAAGGTTATATAACTTAAATAAAGGTCTTTAAAAATACATTGGTTATGTCGTAAAAGGTTTTGCGTATCTTTTATATTTTTTAAGTTATTGACGTTTTAAATTAAAAAAATCGTTAATATCTGAAATTACGCCTTTTCTTGATTATTTGCTGTTTGACCCCCAATTTTGATTTCAGAATCGTGTTCAGCAGAAAAAGATACTTTAAAAAATTCTAGTCTCACACCCAGCACAGACCACTTATTTTTTTTGGTGGGCCTGTTACCCGTATCTGCTCTAAAACGTGCTGTAGTTGAATTTTTTCGGATATGCAGTTCCGACATTTTTTTGCATCTTTAACTGATACACTTTTGCAGAGAGAAACAATAAATTTACCTAAAAAAGTCATGTGTTTTCTTATTTCAACTGCTACTTGCCAAATTAATGACAAATTCCCAAGTTTAAAATTTCGCATTGTCAAAAAAAAATTATCTGCGTGCGTCAAAAGTAAAAATTCCGAAAAAAATAGAAAATAAGCGACTAAGCGAGCAAAACCAGCTCATTATTCTAAATTTATTGGCTTTTTTTGAGCTAGAGAAGCAACAAGAAGCTGCAGGAAATGCCTTGAACTTTCAAAATGTGGTGAAAACGACAGCTGTCGCAACGAAAGTGAGTGCAAGAGCAATATTTAATTTAAAAAAATATGGACTAAAATCGGACCAAAGTTTTAAAGAAGTATCATCAACAAGAAATAAAGAGCATATCAAAATTATTGACTACTTAAAAAGCAAGATCCGGGATACCATTTATCGCATGTATGCACTTAAAGAGCATATTACCATAAAATCTCTCCATCAAAAATTAAATGATGAAATGAGCAATCATTTTAACTTCTCCATTAGTTTTTTGCGAAAATGGGTAAAAGAAATTGGCTTCCAGTGGAAGAAAAGTATCAACCGAAAGTATCTCATGGATTTACCAAATGTTTTTAATAAAAGAATTACATTTTTGAGAGAATACACACAAAATATGAGTCTACTTCAAAACGGTCTTACTTCAGTATTTCTTGATGAAACATGGATATTCAGTAAAGGATCTTTTAGAAATACCTGACAGGATGATACCAAAGTCGCAAGCTCTTCAAAAAGCAATGAAGGTGAGTAAAAGTTGCTTTTATTCAAAAAGAAACCATTGGTAGGGGATCAATTACCAATACCTGTACACTTGCGCCCTTACATTTTTTCCGTTTTGAATAATGTGCTAGGGTTGGATTTGAGAATTGCCTTGGCAATTGGATTCGTAATGGAATGAAGTTTCTAATTATACTAGACATGTTTATTAATACAATAAAAACATTTTTTTTCCTTTTGCGCCGATGTTAAAACCGTTAATTTTTTTAGGTTATAGATATATCGTCGTCAACGCCGGCAATGAAAACGGATTTCTCAAGGGAGCTAGTTTAGTCTTTTAAAGTGGTACAAAGAGTGGCGACTACCATGATAGCATGAACCGCCAAAATTTCGTTAAATGGTTTAAATATCAACTTGTTCCAAATTTGCTGCCCAAATCATTAGTTATCATGGACAACGCTAGCTACCACTCCGGGCTAGTAGAAGACATACCCCGCAAATCTTGGACCAAAAAAGATTAATTCTGTGGCTTTCCGAAGAAAATATTGCCTTTCCTGAGACAGCCATGAAAGACCAACTCTGGGATTTGGTAGAAAAAAAACCGAAGTTTAGAAAAGAAATATTTCCTTGACAAATATGTTAAACCTTTTGGTCATAAAGTTCTTCGACTTCCACCCTACCATTGTCAATATAATCCAATTGAAATGGCTTGGTCAGAGTGCAAAAGAAAATATGACCGACATATTTCTGCCTTAAAAGGAACCTCTTCTGAAATGTTGGCAACATGGGAAAAGGTACTTGGCGAAATAACCGCTGAGCATTGGCAGAACTACATTCGGCACGCCCAAAAAGAGATCCTAGAAGCTTGGGAAGTAATCAGAATATGCGATGCTTCAGATATAAACCCCGTCATAGTGACTGATTCGGATGACGAAGATGAGAGCGACGATCTGTTATCTGACCTTGACGATCTTTGATTTATATCACGTAATATTTTATTTAAAATTGTTTATTTATTTATTTAAATTTAGTTTAATCACTTTGCCACACATTAAGTTTCCTATTGTTACCATTGGTTTATATTGCATTGTATTGCAATCAACATCTTTTGGAATATCCTTTTGCCCTTGTTGATGATACTTCTTTAAAGCTTTTGTCCCATTTTAGTCCATTTTTTTAAAATTAAATATCGCATCTTCACGTACTTACGTTGGGGCAGCTGTCCTTTTCACCAAATTTTGAAGGTTTAAGGCAATTCCTGCAGCATCTTGTTGTTTCTCTAGCTCAAAAAACGCCAATAAATTTAGAATGATGAGCTGTTTGCATTTTAATGTATTGTTAAGAAAGCATTTTTTGTACACTTCTTTATAAATAAATCAGATTTTATATTGTTAAATTTTAGTTTTTCTTAAAAGTATAAAAAATAGAGCCATTACAGTTTATACAAAAAGCCAAATTATAAAGAAATATATTTGTAAAAAAATATAAATGAAACATTTATAAAAGCATTTGTCAGACCCATCTCCAACGGGTTCGGAGCGCAAAGTTCTTACGGCGTGAAGAAATGCGCAAATTGAATATACAAATCGAACGCACCGTTGGTATGTCAACTGTTAACAGCTAAGAAATGCGTTTTTTTTTTGGGCTTTTTACCATAGCTGCATATCCCGAAAAATTCAAGTATACCTATTTTTTTAAGCTGCCAAAAGAAAGTATTTTTATTAACAATTTTCTACCTCTGGATTTCATGTGATTCAAATTTAACTTATGCAAAGTGAATTTATGACCAATGTTTAAAACTAATCCAATTATGAAAATACACTTTTTTATTATACTTATTTCAGCTTTTGCGTATTATACCTGAGCCAAGATTGCTACTAAATAAATCATCTGCCTCATCTTGTCTTAATTTCTTGTCACCAAATGTCAAACTTTTTATTGGACGTGTGAGTGCCAGAAATGTAATACTTGAGTTAAAACCTTTTGGAATCACAACATCGTCATATCTAAAAGAATGTAACAGTCAATAAAAATATATTGAGAATAAAATAATTAAATTTTATTGTAATAATTATAACATAGACAAAAACAAATACAAGAAGGGTGTAAATATGACAGACACTTTACAATTATAATGAAAAGCCCCAGCGGCAGTGAGCCTGTTGCATGAAATTTAATTTTCTACGAACGTGATAAAAAATTTAATTTTTAACACCATCTAGCTGTTTTAAAAGTGAAATGTTAAATTTTTAAAGGTAACAAAATTTATTATTAAATGCCAAATTTTTAGCTATTTATGGTACTAGTGTGTTATTATACATACAATGTCCGCCATAAAGTTGGAACCATATGAGAATTTTTTTAAATATTGCAGTTAGAAAAAAACTTTTGATGGCAATCACTTCTGCTTCTGAAATAACTTAAAATACACCAAGTCATATTTGACAGATAATGTATGTCAATTGTCAAATTCGTTATTTTGTAAATCAATATTCAAAAAATGGGTCAATTTGTGAAAATTTCAAAAAATGTTACAAAGAAATTATGTTTCTAATAACATTTTATGACTATGTACCGATTTTGAGCGAGAAATATTGATATTCAAAAATTTTCACATGTTCGTATTTTTTATTCACCCCTGTAACTGGCTGCTTTGAAAACATATAAAACGCTTTAAAGCACTATTAAAGCAGTCACAACATTACTTATTGTGCTAATAACATTAGTAGGAAACTTGGTTTTGATGATTATTGATATTCTCAACTAAAAAAATAGTACGCTTTGGATTAATTTACATATTTCCAAAAATATCACAAACCGTTTTCAACTTTTTCTTTATTAAACTTTAGTTAAATAGTTAATAAATGGATTTATTTACAAATTAGTTATCTCCACACTAAACTCCTATTTAAAAATAATCAATAATTTAAAAACTACATGGGAACTTATTATGCAAAAAAAAACGCGATGTGGAAGTAAAAAATCACTATATCCATGGACTGTCGTTGCTATAGATGCGCGAATGAAGGCAAAATGTGAAATTGACAGTTTATTAGAAAATATTAATTATTGTTATTTTCGGTGATTTGTGAAGATGCTTACAACAGCAGAAAAGGTTGAAATAGTTTTAATTCATAGTGAACACCGTACAAATAGAGCTACTGCCGATATATTTAATGCCAGACATGCTGAAAGATTTATTTCCCAAGCGACGGTCGGCAAAATTATGTCTAAATTTAAGAATAGTGGTTCAGTAAACAATAATTTTAAAAAAGCGCATTGTGCATGGAAAATCGCCGAAAAGGAAGAAGATATTTTGCTAGATGTTGTGGAGCATAAGGTTACTTCTGTGGCTAGTATTCGGAAAGGACAAATGCAGCAAATACAACTGTAAGGAGAATTTTAAAAAAACACCGCTATTACCCATATAAGCCTAAATTTATTAAACGTTAAAGAAAGAGATTTTATCCCAAGATTTGATTTTTGTGCGCGGATACAAGGTGCGATTGAAGACAACATACATTTTTCAAGATATATAATGTTCACGAACGAAGCCATTTTTACCTCCAATGGAACGGTATCATCTCAGAACTGCCGTTGGTGGGCTGATGAAAATCCCAATTTTATAATAGAGTGTAGAGATCAATATTCTTTTAAAACTAATATGTGGTGTGGCATTTTTAACGGCAAAGTGATTGGGCCTTATTTTTTTAGACAAAATTTAAATGCCGAAAGATACTTAAATTTCTTACAACAAGAAATTACACTATTTGTAGATGAAATGCCATTGAACGAAAGGTCACGTTTGGTTTTTTAACAAGACGGAGCATCAATTCATTCTACTGCTGAAGTCATTAAATTTCTAAACATCTTGTTCAGAGGAAAATGAATCGGGAGATTTTCTGAATTCCCTTGGCCAGCGCGATCCCCAGATTTGACCATAATGGACTTTTTTCTTTGGGGATATTTGAAAGAAAAAGTGTATAAAAGGAGGCCTTTCCAAAATGCTGATCATCTGGAAAATGTTATAAGGGATATATGTGCAAATATACCTATAGGCAATTCCTACTAAATGCTGTCAGGCAATTCAACCGCCGAACCGAAAAATGAATGGAAAACGAAGGAAGGCACACGGAGATGTAAGTTTCTACATCTTGCAATGGCATTTCATGGCGAACTGTTTTTTGCGTAATATTAAGTTCCTTTGTAGTTTTTAAATTATTGATTATTTTTAAATAGGAGTTTAGTGTGGAGTTAACTAAATTGTAAATAAATCCATTTATTAATATTTAACTAAAGTTTAATAAAAAAAAGTTGAAAACGGTTTGTGATGTTTTTGGAAATATGGAAATTAATCCAGAGCTATATTTTTTAGATGAGAATATCAATAATCATCAAAATCAAGTTTCCTACTAATGTTATTAGCACAATAAGTAATGTTGTGACTGCTTTAATAGTGCTTTAAAGCGTTTTATATGTTTTCAAAGCAGCCAGTTACGGGGGTGAATAAAAAAATACGAACATGTGAAAATTTTTTGAATATCAATATTTCTCGCTCAAAATCGGTACATAGCCGTAAAATGTTATTAAAAACATAATTTCTTTGTAACATTTTTTGAAATTTTCAAAATTGACCCATTTTTATATTTTTTACAAAATAACGAATTTGACAATTTGACATACATTATCTGTCAAATATGACTTGGCGTATTTTAAGTTATTTCAGAAGCAGAAGTGATTGCCATCAAAAGTTTTTTTCTAACTGCAATATTTAAAAAAATTCTCATATGGTTCCAACTTTATGGCGGACATTGTATAAGTCATGCGTGAAAAATTTAGCTAATTTTCTCGAGTGACTTATATGTAATAACACACCTGTTCCATACAAAATTTTATCCAAAATATTATTTATAATACAAAGTTGAAGTAAGATACATATCCTTGAAATAAAAAAAAATCCCTGTAGTATATTTCTAATTTGTCAGATTATGTGACATAGTAAATAACAGGTAGATTTTTCTTGCAACAATGCAATTTTTCGAAGAAGGTTGCGGTTTTGCCACTAAAGTGATTGTTTATTAAAAAAATAAAAAAAAAGATGTTCGTCAAGAACTGAAAAAGTCCTAGAATGGAAATCACTCAAGTTTATAAAGGAATTCGAAAAGAAGCTAATAGAAAATAACCAATCTGATTCCAGAGAAATCAAGACAGATTTACAATAAGGAATTTCGTGAATTGATAGTGTGATGAAAAATAAAGGCATTTAATTGGTAAACGAAGAAGTTTTACTGGCATATTTCTTTTATTTAAGTGAGAAACTTGCCCCTTCGTCATTATGGATGAAATATTCCATGGTAAAAACAACCCTTAAGATATATAAGAACATCGATATCTCCAGATATGGAAAAATTGTAGCGTTCCTTAAATCAAAATCCAGAAATTATACGTCTACGAAGGCCAAAGTTTTAGGAAGAGCTGAAATCGAGCAATTTTTGCAAGAAGCTTCTAATGAATATTATCTCTTAGCCAAGGTAGGCATTTTGTTTTCCTGACATTTTCATATTTTTTTACGTTTCTTGTAATCAGGGTTTTCTTTATAATATGTAATTATATAATTTTTCGATTTCAGGTGGTCTTGATACTAGGCGACGAATTGACAAAGTTGCTGATAGAAAACATCGAGGACAAAGGACAATACCTTGTTATTCAAATCCCTGAAACAAAAACCAATAAATTAAGATGCTTTACCATTTTAAACAAAGGATTTACGGTAAACTCTATTGAGTTAGGGAGGCAGTATTTAAAATTACGACCAAAAAATATACCCACCAACATATATTTTTTTAATTATTAGAAAGGGAAGTGTACTCCTTAGTTTGTTGGTATAAATAAAATTTCTAAAATACCAAATGCTGCAGCAAAATTTTTGGAATTGCCTAACTCTAATTTATATACTGGTCATAGTTTACCAGTCAGCAACCCTCCCGGCCTCATAACCCTCACGGTGGAAATCTTCCACCGTGGCTGAAAGCTATGTTGAAGAATCAATTTCGAACAAAATTGAAATTGCAAAAAAAATACAGGGTGAACAATCTCAAGCTGTCGGTAATGCAGGAAAGAGCATAATTTCTGTGAATGTTCCCGAAAAAGTGTTACCGGTGCTGATGCTAATCTTAACGGTAATTTCACAATCAATGTAAACATTAGTATTAACAATAAGCAGAAGCACAATAGTTTAGTAATAGTATAGTGTAGTAGTAGCAAAAACTAATGTTGTTTTGATTGTAATATTGAATTTGTTTGACATGTTGTTTTGGAGCCTGTTTTATATGATTCTTTGTAATAAAGCAATGTTAAAGCACTATGTATTGGACTGATTTTAGGGCATCGGGCTAGTAAACTTCATAACTCCTAGTGAGATAAAATTTATAACTTGCTACTTTATCTTACTAGTGAGTGGTGAGTCACTTTATTGACTGACATTATATAAATAAAAAAGCCTTACCTGCATGGTGGTATCTCAGAGTATGGTACAGCTGGGTTGTCTAAATTATCTAAATTCTTCCACATTGTAAAGTTAAACCAATATGTTCTTGAGAATGATCTTAATTCCACACCTAAAATTATATTGGGTATCTTTTTCTCATTTTTGCTACAAGTTATTTCGTGTAGTTAAGACAAGACAATAAGATTAATTAACTTATATCTTCAATTGAAAACCGTAAGTCTTACCGCGTAAGCGGGATTTAGAAGTGGTGTCAGCACCATTGACCAAATACACACGCTAAGGAAACTTTTCAGCCTAACCAAAGAATATGAACTACCACTAGCTCTAGCATTCATAGATTTCGAGAAAGCCTTCGACTCGATATATCCCAAAGCAATAATAAAAGCCTTAACAAATCAGGGGATCGACAAACCTTATATAGAATCTTTTGCAAATGTATATGAAAAAGCTAAAGCCAGAGTTGTGATATCCAAGGAACTAACTCCTGAATTTCCCACTGGCAAAGGAGTACGACAAAAAAAGACGCAATATCTTCAAAGCTGTTCACAGCAGACAGCAGCACTAGAGGAAATCTTCCGCAAACTAAACTGGACCACCAAAAGTCTGCAAATAGATGGAGAATACCTTAGCCATCTAAAATTCCCAAACGAAATAGTTCTAATTGCCTATACCCCTGCAGAACTACAACAACAAATAAATGAATTGAATGCGGCTAGTACCACCAATAAGCAAAAACTAAAATAATGTACAACGAACTGGCAGACGAGCAAGACATTCTAATAAATAACACAAATCTGGAAATAGTTAAAGAATACATATACCTGGACCACCTAATACATGTATCAGGATCTCTAGTACCAGAAATCAACAGAAGAATCAAGTTAGCATGAAGTGCATACGGAAGAAATTCAGTTATATTTAAATCCAGAATGCCACTCCTACTAAAAAAGAAAGCATTTGACCAGTGTATACTACCACTTATGACATATGCATGTGAGACCTGGACACTTAAAACAGATATTGCGAAAAAACTCCAGGTAGCACAACGGTCAATGGAACACAACATGCTGGAATAACGAAAGAGACTGCAAAAGAATAGAGTGAATACGACAAAGAACCCAGGTGACAGATGTAATCCACAGAAAAATCTCTTAAATGGCAGTGGGCAGGACACACTGGCAAGAAGAACAGATGATAGATGGACCAAAAAAATTCAACATGGTCCCAGGTTAAGGCCCTAAAAAACCCAACCTGGATGGACTATACATGACCCATAAAAATTTATGAATTTAAGGGGAAATTGGGGAAATTTTAAAATAAAAATGATGTTTATATTATAAATATATATATATATATATATATATATATATATATATATATATATATATATATATATATATATATATATATATATATATATATATATATATATATATATATATATATATATATATATATATATTAATTATGAAAAAAAGAAACTTTTGTCACCTATGAAGATAGAGGGCTTTTATTTACCATGATATGTACCTAAAAAAACTTACAATTTAATTCATCCTGACTGTTTTCATCAAACACAATAGTTGATTCTTCTTCAAACATTATGTACCAGACCTTGGAAGTATTACCTGGCGTATTTTAAGTTTGTTAACAAAAGAAGGCACCCCGTTATATTTTCCAAAAACAAGTCCATTACAGTCTTTTTGTCTCTTTTTATCGATCCAATTTTCTGGATCATAAATTTCAGTACTGCCTCTCCACACTTTTGTGTCACAGTTTGATCCAACAACTAAAGCAATAAAATAATATTTTAATACTGTAACAAATACCTACAAGATAATATTGTAGTAATACTGATTAAAAAAAACTTTCCCGACGATTTGGAGCCTATAGACAACGTGCAATAATAAATTTACCTGTCATAACAAATTGGTCTGTCAATCTCAAACATCAAGCTATAAATTAAAATATTCTTACAATTTTCAAAAAATTTTAGAGCAAAATTAAAATAACTTACATTTTTGTTTAATTTATTTTTTATTTATTTTATATCTTAAAAATATTGATTAATTTGTTACCAAAACGTTGATGAACTTTTTTAATTTTAGTAAGGTATCTGGTAGTTTGTGATTTAGTTCAATCCGTACATGTAACTGTAACCTGGGTTTTAAAACAACCCCAACAGCAGCCTCTTAGACTCTCCAGCACTTAACCTTATAGTGATGGGAAAGGCAAGACTGAGTGTCTATGCTAGTTTGGCACACAACAACATAAAAAGTCAGGCTGGCGGCAACTTCCTGGACGAGAGAATAGACCTAGATGATTCCCCAATACTCATTCAACACAAACTTTGAGGTAAAAATTCCAGATCGAAGTAAGTGGCAGCAACCCGATCTCCCCGGCACGGTTGGAGACATCATCTGGTTTACGGATGGTTCCAAAAGCGAGCAGGGAACTGGAGCGGGCGTGTACAGTGAAATAAGGAATTCACAATTCTCCATTCCACTAGGAACACACAGTTCTGCATTTCAAACGAAAATATATGCTTTACTGCACTGTGCAAAAGAAAATAACAGAAGGGCTTATAAAAATAAGCGGATCTGCATAATAACAAACAGCCAAGCGTCACTGACATGGGAATTCCAAAAAAAAAACTGGAAGTCCTGAGAGAACGCAACAGAGTATCTCTTGTGGGTACCAGGACATTCGGGAATAGAAGGCAACGCAAAAGCGGATGAACTAGCGAGACAGGGATCATCCACACTATACTTTGGGCCAGAGCCTGCCCTTGGAGTGACCAAAACCACACCACGAGGGCAAACCAGGGAATGGATCCGAAACACTAGGAATACTGGGGAAACCTCAGTAGAATTAGACATGGAAAAAGCTTCATAAGGGGCCCATCCAAAAAAACGAAGGAAGAACTACTTAGACAAAGTAGGAAAAGACTTTGTATAATAGTAGTGTTGGTAACAAGGCACGATAACCTAAGAGGACACCTACACAAGATAGGCTTATACAATGGGGACCCAAGTTGCAGAATGTGCGACGAGGGTAAAGAAACAGCCTACCATATCCTGTGCGAATGTGAAGCATTGAATCACAAAAGACAGGCATTATTTGGGCAACCACCGGAAATGAGCCGACAGGAATATATTAACCAACCAGTCTCGGGGTTATACAGACTTGTAGAAGGAACAAGACTAATGGGAGGATTGGTATAAAAGATAATGGGAGATTAGGCCCAAATTCCCAAGAGGCTGCGCTGCCTCCGGTAGTGAATCAAGACGGCTCCCAGGGAAGAAGAAGAAGAAGAAGAAGAAGAGAACCTGGGTTTTGAATAGAAGCGTTGCTTTCTTGCATCTTGGGCGAGTAACCCAAAAAAAAATTTGTAACAGAAACAAAGCGGAAAAATAGCATATTTGCCAAAACACGTTTTTTTTTACTGCTAACTTAAAACTAAAAAAGAAAAATAGTTTTTATTAAAATGGCTTCAAAAATCTTTGATGTGTACTAAAATTATAAAAGAAACGCTTATGCGGAATGTCGGTATGTACAGGCCATTAAATCTTGGGCAATTCTTTTTCCCTTTCGTAAAATAGACTTATGCCACCTTCTACTGAATATAAATACTTGTTAAAAAACCTAATAAAGAATCAGGTGTCCCTTGTCAGTGTCTAAAAATATTTTTTAAAATGCCAAACTTAACTTTGGATCAACAAGTATTAATTATGCATTATATTGAGCAGAGGTTGGCCAGAAAGGGATGTGGCGGAAGAGTTTAGCATTCCACTAATCATTTTGTTAAAAAAAATGTCAGGAAACACACTCCTTTGAGAGAAGAGCCAGCTCTTCTCTGTCTAGTGGTCAGAACAAGACAATCATCAAATTTTGGCGACATACCGCGTTGAACATTGTTAGGACAGTTAACATACCGGTTTATTTTCGCGAGAAGCGGTAACGTACGAGAAGGTGTTCTGTCGTCAGTATCTACGTCATTACTTTGTACCCAGTATCTACCGCTATGGCCACTAGTCAGGAGGACCGTTAATAATGGTTATGTCAAATTTAAATTTAAAATAATGGAGGATTCGTGGCTTTTCTATTGTTTTGGTTCTATGATGTTTTTTTGCTATGATTTAACAGTTTGGATTGCAGATTTTTTGGTTTATTAGTTAATTCCCAAATGGATGAATTAATACAATTATATTACAATCATAAAGGAAAAATTTACCCATTATAGTTGACTTGGAAACAGCTAATATCTTATTAAATGAAAAATTTGGTTTATATATTATCTTTTCGACTTATTTCTTAACTCTCCAAAGACCTTACATTTAAATTTAAACTTAAAAGTGTATTAAACGATTAGTATGTAAGTTGACATACGTAAACCGTTTCGTTTTTGCGAGGATAGGCGGGTTAAACACGGTTAGAATGGTGGGGAAAGAACTGCTATCAACAAGTAGTTAAAAACGGTAAGTCGCGAAAATATCCTTCTGTAGTTACAGCAAAAACGAAAAGCAATTTCCCAGCATCGGTTAAAACGGCACCTATATAGTAAGTAAGTAGAGTAATCTGTGCGACGGTTCGAAGAATAAGGCAAATAAAGAACAACGCATTGGATTTGCTCTACAATTTTACTTGGATTTTTTACCGATTTTTTGGGAAAATACAATATTCACCGATAAAAAAGTGTTTCAGTCGTGCTTTTATGGGATACTTAGGGTATACAGGCCTCAAGGAACACGATTTGATGAAAAATGTACCCAAAAGGACAGAAGTAGTGGGCTATTTTCGGTAAATGTTTGGGGGTGGCTGAGTGCACATGGACTTGGCGTATGTTATTTTATCGAAGGGAGGTTTAATGCGGAGGTATATATAGATCTACTACAGAATATTAGGCTTCCTTCTGTACTGGAGCGATTTCGGGACAGAAATTTTATCTTTCAGCAAGATAAGTGTCCCGTTCATACGGCCCGGTAAGTCGATGAATGGATGGAAGAGCAGCCTGTCAGGGTTTTACCGTGGCCCGCACTTAGTCCGAATTTAAGTGTTATGGATATTGCTTGGGGCTTATTAGTTAAAAAAATAAATAGGGAAACTGAGTTTAGGCCGCAAAATGTAAACGAACTTAAGGATAAAATATTAGAGGCGTGGAATGAGTAACGGGGAAATCCGGACTACGTCCGGGCTTTGGTCCATTCGATGCCTGGAAGGCTAAACTCTGTCTTAGAAAAAACGGGGCCGCAATAAAATATTAAATTTGTTTGGAAGGATATTTAAGTTTATTTGAATTTATTAAATTGTTAATTAATTTGTTAGTTTTTTTAAAATATAAATATTTTCTTTTACCTTTTGAATTATTTATAATAATTAAAAGTAAAACAAGGTTAAAAAGAGCAACTTAAAAAATTGGCAGAAAAGTCAAAATTCGACATTATTTTTACCCAAAATTTAATGGCCGTCACTGTACATTATTTAATAAATAAAAATAAGTTAAACATAAAACTTACCTGTAATTATAATAAAGATTATTAGTTTTAAATCCATTTAAGCACTATCAACAATGTTAGGTACGAAAGTTACATACAGACTAAATAACAGAAAAAACATCTGTATGTTCGAAAAATACTCGATTAAAAGTAATTTAATCCCTGGTAGGTGGATCACATTATTCTGTTTTCAACAAGTACGTTTGGTGTGCTAATCTTTTCTGTACTAAAGGAAAAGTTATTGGTAAAATTATAATTTATTTTTTTAGGTAGTTTTAAGGGTGTTATTTTTAAAATTAATTGACAAGATTCAAACAATTATTTTCATAAGTAATTATGTCTTTAGAAATTTATTGGTCAATATTTTTTAGGGCTTTGATGGTGCACATTTTAAAAAATTATGTGCCTGTTTTGCGTCATGTAGGAACTCACCTAAACCAAAAGGTTTGACCCCAAAAATATGTCGTTTACGTGCATTATGCAGGGGGTCAATTATTGGCTCCCCTGGACATTTTACAGAAAAAATGTAAAATATCTTTTTAAAGTATGTGAAATGTAACTGCAAAATTACCAAATTTTCGGTTCGGGTAAAACCAGACACCAGTAAAATTAATATTGTCCCTGACATAAGGAAAAGTGTCAATAAATTAGTGACAGTTGGTATTTGAAACAAAATATGAATTATTTAATCGACGAAAAAGTATTCATAATTAGGTGGCATTATGCGGAGATTTTTAGAACAGTATCTGAAATGTCCATTCCGTCCATTTCAACTATTAAACGTATTGTCAGTAAGTTCGAGTCCAAAGGTACCGTAATAAATAATTGTAAATGTCCACTCAGGATATCGAAAATAGAGCCGAAGAAAGAGAGAACAGAGATCTTAATATTCTACTGAGTGTGGAGGAAAACAAAATGGTTAGTACGAGGGTTCTTGGGCAAGATACAACTATATTGCGCACTTTTAAAAAACACAAATATTATTCGTATAAATTCGAAAAACATCAAGGGCTGCAGGAAGGAAATGTAGAGCAAAGAATGGCATTTTGTTTTGAAATGATTTGTTTTACCGATGAATGTACATTCACCCTCAACAATAAACCAAATATAATTTATAGAATTCGCGGTTGGCACTAGGTGAAACATTATAAATAATATAAATTGAAGAAAACCCCAAAGTATTATGTTTCACTGTATATTCAGAATATCTCTGACACATGTGTTTCGACCTTGCGGTCATTATCAAAGAGTTTACTTGTAAAACTCTTTGATAATGACCGCAAG
This sequence comes from Listronotus oregonensis, assembly GCA_019359885.1. Lineage (NCBI taxonomy): Eukaryota > Metazoa > Arthropoda > Insecta > Coleoptera > Curculionidae > Listronotus > Listronotus oregonensis. The sequence goes on from JAHBCN010005109.1 coordinate 39,214, forward strand.
GTCGAAACACATGTGTCAGAGATATTCTGAATATACAGTGAAACATAATACTTGGTGTTTTCTTCAATTTATATTAATAATAAACCAAATGTTCAGAATTGCCGGTATTGGAGCCAAGAAAATGAACATCGCTTTGTTCATACTCGGACACAATTTTCCAAAAAACAAATGTATTCGTGGGGATTATCGGACACCATATCATTGGACCCTTTTTATGGTCTATAACCTGACAGCAGAAACCTATTTGGACTTATTTCAAAATCAAATTGGACCCGCTTTGGAAGAAGTTCAAATGATCTGGTATCAGATGGATGGTTGCCCCACCCATAATGCCCGTATGGTTAAAGAGTACCTGGAAAATGCTTTTAACGGCAATATTATTGGTCCATGGTACCGGATACTTTGGCCAGCCAAATCACCTGATCTTTCACCGAATGACTTCTTTCTGTAGGGTCACATTACTTTTAACACCAGTGTCATAAAATAATATTTTAGACACTAACAGCATGCATTAAAAATCAAACTTTTACTGAGGTTTGTAGAAAAAATACATTACGATATACGTCCGGTAGTAGTTGTTACAGTTACTCGTTAAGACAGTCTTGACTCGACTCCTTGCGTTCGTCCATAAAAAACGATTACCGACTTGCCACCCATACTCCAGTAAATGAAGGGACAAAGCTGTAAATAAATCTGTAAAGTTTTCCCTTGTGGAGTAATTCTTAGGTCTTCGGGGATGCTTTCGAGCGAAAAAAAGGTTTATCAACATAAACAGGTGGGAAAGGGCTGAAAATGGCCCCTCAAGACCCGAAAAATGGGATTTACGCTAATATCTGCCAAAATATGCGAATTGGAAAATTTTTGTAAGGACAAAAAATGAAGATCGCCTCGTAGTCTACAAAAATGGTTCCTATATTTTTTTTTGAAAAATCAATAGTTTTCGAGATAACGAGACCCAAAAGTTCCCTCATTTCAGCTGCTGCTCTACCGCTAGAATGCCGCACGGTGGTTTAAATGCTGGAATTATGCGACCATTTAGTAAAAAATGAATCAATTTTAAAATGAAATAAAAACTCATCATATTGTATACAGATAGTGGGCCAGCTGAATTCCACAAAAAATTTTTCTTTGCAACAAATACTTAGCGATAAGGAATTTTTAAAGATGCACAAACAAAAATAATCATATATTCAGTCTCAAACCCGTTCAACTAGACCAGTTATATTTTCCGTACTCTAGAAGTTTACAGTTTGTTTTATTTTTTTATTTTTTGCAACATGTCTGCTGAAATGTCAGGTAAATATCTTTTTGAAAATTTGAATTGCTACCTTGAGATATGAAGGCATTTCCGACAACCCTTTTTTGTAATTTTCAATTTTTAAGAGCTCGCGATTTTGAGTTCCGTCAGGTTCCTTCGTAAGCATTTTTCTAATTTTTTAATCAAGTATTAGGCCTTCAAACCATATAAGTCAGAAAGTGCGGTGAGGTGCGGAACACTGTGATTTTTAATTTTTTATTTAGTTTAGCTCCAGGACCGACATTTAAAAAATAATAATAAAAATAATCTTCGTATAAATAAATTGAGTTAGATGCCCAACTTCCTTTTATATTTGAATATTTTTTGCTAAAAACAGGTTTTTTTTTAAATTTTAGAATCTAACCTATCAGTGTCCAAAATGGATCTTGTTGAGTTTCTTTGTGAAAATAAGCTATTATCATCGGCTAATTCAGTTCCAACAATCGGCAAAATGTAACTTTTGTGTAAAACAAATTCCCCGAGTTACAGAAAAAAACCGTTTCTACAAAAATTCTCAGCATTTCGAATAAAATGTTTTTAAGATGGAAGGCTTCGAACAAAATTTTGCCTCACCAAAAAGTCGACGAAGACCTGTTAAACAGTTTAAATCTGCATCTGATAGAACTAAACGCAGGAGGGTCAAAAAACTTGTAGAAAGTCATAGTCCCCAGGAGTTGATTTATGCAACTCATTCTAGTTTTGTTAGAAAGGGTCTCTGGCAAGTTAAATTATTTAAAAAACGAATATGCGTCTATCAAAGCGCCTTAACCTTATTCTGCGAATGAGGCATTAGCTTTAATTGTAGATTTAAAATTGAAGTCTCAATATCTTAAGCTAAGGATAGGCGGCAAAAATCGCAACTGTGACATATACCCTTTTTATCCCGAAATTCTAGAAGCAAAAAAGGAATGTTATCTAGAAAAAGTTAACTGCCCAGAGGTCTTGGATGAAGTAAAATTACAAAGTCTGAATCACATATCAAAACGTATCTGTATTATACAAGACGATTCATTAAAAATGATTTTAAAATCTGAAGATAATATTGTTGGAAATGTTTTACAAATGGGGTGTTGATGGAAGTTCAAGTCATGCTCTTTATAAGCAAACATTTAGTAATAAAACGGCTAAAAATACGGATTCTGATTTATTAGTGACTTCCATTGTGCCTTTAAGACTTGTAAACAAAAATGATCCCACTCAAGTTATCTGGAACAATCCGCGCTCATCCTCTACCAGATTTTGTTTTACAATAAAAATTCAGTTTGTTAAAGAGACATATGATATTATTAAAAAAGAAGATGAATACATGCAAAAGCAAATTGCACTACAAACTATGCTGGATGGAAAAATTGCAAATACTTTGGCAGATAATATGTCTTTACAATCGTGTTTTATTTGCAAAGCTACTCCCAAAATGATGAATGATATAGAAAACATTGTTAAAAAGCATTGCAACGTGGACACTTATGAGTATGGTCTGTCTACTCTCCACGCGCACATTAGGTTCTTCGATTCGTTCTAAGATATTACATGAAAACTTTTGTGTATTATTTTTAAAATCCATAATTTTTGAGAACCACCCTGTATTTTTATGTACAGGGAATATTATTAAAACTGATTAAATAACATGGAATACATTGTTTTGCTTTATAGAAATGTAAAAAAATAGAATTAAGAACTTAGGTGAAAACTCTTAGCATATTTAAAATTCGTTATTTTGATGAACCACACTGTATATTTATGTACATGCAATATTATTAAAACTGATTAAATCACTTAAAATCCTTTTACTTGCTTTCTGAGAATGTAAAAAAAATAAGAATTAAGAAATTGGGTGAAAACTTATATCATATTTAAAATCCGCGATTTTGGTTAACCACCCTGTATACTTATGTACATGCAGTATTATCAAAATTCATTAAATTACTTATGTTAGAACTAGTCAACTAAAAACAACAGCAAAAAAACATATTTCATTAATTAATTTTCCCTTAAACTTCTATGGCCGCGTAATTATTGCATTTAAACCACAGTGTGCCGCTGTCTTCATGGATTCACTTATAAGCGGGCAGACGAATTGTTTCATTACTCGGGCAATAATGTAAATTTTTTAATCATTCAAAGTTCATCGGATTGGGAAAACCTGTACCTATCATTGCATATAAGTTTGGGTCCATTCGAATTTTTCTAGAATATTAAAAAAAGCGTCAAAGTTTTTTTTTTCAAAATATTTTGCGAGTGTCCCCTTAATTTATTGATATTTAAAAAAAAAAAGGGTTTATAATTTATATATTTAATTATAATAAGACCTTAGCAAGTGTTTAATGATCCCAGAAAACTTTCTTTACCATCTTTCTTGCGTTTTGATAAAAAAATGTTTTGCCCATCTACATTTTTTAGCCGTTTCCGGAGTTCTAGAAAATCTGTATGTTATGGATTTCTCGACGGCCGTTTTTGCGAAAAATATTGGTGTTGCAAAAAAAGGTAAGGATCACTTTTGTAGATTTCGAGGCGATCTTCATTTTTTGTTTGAACAAAAATTCTCTAATTTGCATATTTTGTCAGATATTCGCGGGAAACTCATTTTTGGGACTTGGGAGGTCCATTTTCAGCGGGTTCCCACGTCCGAATCGTGATAAACTTTTTCTCGCTCGAAAGCATCCTCGAAGACCTAAGAATAGCGCCACAAATGCAACACTGTATAGATTTATTTACAGCTTTCGGTTCTTTCAGATCTTCAATTACTGGACTATCAAATGTTGATAGATTTTTGTGGTTTAAAAAAAAAAAAAATCACATGATTTGCATGTTCGAAATGTTAAAATAATAACAGTAATATGGTATACTAAATATCCACTTTGGTAAATTTAAATAACCTTCAGCAAATTAAATATAAACATAAGTTTTCTACGTCCTCCAAAATAAATAGTATTTTTTGCAAATAAATAACCAGAATTAAATTTGCATCATCCTTCCGTAATTTGTAAGCTTTGATATCATCATAATAGATAAAAATAGCGTTTAAACAATATAAATAGTTGTTTGGCTTTAAAACAGGAACTGTCTTTTAACAATGCCCATTGAATATTTGATTTTCTTTTTTAATTAACAAACATTGGATTATTTGTTGTTTTCAGTGAAATCGATTATACGCATTTAAATACCTTTAGATTTTTTAAAGTATTAATTTTATTTGCAATATTTTTACTTTTTCTACTTCATTTTTTAAATAAACCATTCTGCATGTATCATTACTTTTACTTTTATTTTTTTTTATCTTTGGACAGTCCAGAAAGGCTGAGACCTAAGGACTAACGTACCGTGGGTGTCTTAAGTGTGGTGAGAGGGAGTTTGTTCACACAGAACTTAAGTATTTGGAGACTGAAAAGAGAAGGAAAAACTTGTGCGGGGAGCAGGTTTCATAATCTGAACACTCTAGGGATGAAGGGACGAAGAAAGCGGGAAGTTCGGGGCCTCTCTAGTTGAACTGTAAAGGTTGCACAAAAGTTGCACTTTTTGTTGCTCTGTTGGGAACTGCCATAGAAGGAATTATACTGGCCAACTCTTCTGAGCAGAAGCCGTGAATATATCTATAGAAGAGCGACAGATCCCCTACAGCTCGTCGGTTGGCAAGAGGAAGAAGCTTTTCTGTAAGCGTGGGAAAACTGAAAAGACGAACAGCTCTTTTTTAAATAGAATTCGGAATGCCAAGTGTTGTAGGAGACGCCATTTTCCCAAGGAAGTTTAAAGGTGTATGGAAGCCCAATGCTATGGCCCATTCGATCAAAAAATGTTTAGCCCAGTACGAAAATAACTGTCAGAGTTGGCCCCGTCGATTCTGCGCAATAACAAAATTCCACGAAATAATTTAATGTGTTGCCTACTTACACACTGATAAATCAGCGTTAAGTTAGCCAACACATTTTAATTTTATGAGAGCCAGAGTACCGTTTTTTGGATTGATCAAAACATTCTTATTTTAGTGATTAGTGTTTATTAAATTGTGACTATAATTTTGTGTTTATTGTTTGTTACTTATAATATCGTAACAAAATGACTAGAGGTTGTATGGTTTTGTCTTGCAAATCCAAGGGTAACATACCCGTCTTTTTAACTTTAGGTAAGTATTTTTTATATTTAAATTAGGTGCTTCTTATAAGACGTAACGTTAGGTAACCGAAAAAATAATAATACACCAATTATGAATAATGGAAAATGAAAATTTCATAGGAAATATTAGTGAGAAAAGTAAGGCAATCTTAACTATCTTTTAGATGATTTCCACAATGTTTGTGTATTTCTGTGGATTATTAAAAAGAAATAAGGTTTACATTTAGGTACTTTAAATTCATTTAATAATTTAGTACACACTTTTAAGGGATCAAAATTATTGATTACTGGGCAGACCAGGCAAATTTTAATTGAATGAAAGGAAACACAATTTTGGTACGGTTTTTTGGAGCGCTGATTACAAATCTAAAAAAAAATTGGCAATGTTTCGTTTTCGAGATATTCATTATCAAAATTGAAAATCAAACTAACCTTATTTACACTATTCCACCTTTTTTTTGCACAAAATTCTTGATTTTTACACTAAATTGGCACACAATATTTCACACCACCAAAACTTTTTTTATGTTTATTTTACACCTTTTTTACATTTTTATTTTTTAAGCAAATATGGCTGCTGCCTTTGAACTTAAAAGTTCGCAATTTAATGGAAAAAAGATGTAAAATAAATAAAAATACAAGGTTTTAAATGGTGTTTATAAAATATCGTGTGCCACTTTAGTGTAAAAATCAAGAATTGTGTACAAAAAGAAGGGAGAATATAGTGAAAATGAGGTTAGTTTAATTTTCAGCTTTGATGATGAAGATCTCGGGAACGAAACGTTGCAGCGTTGCCGAAAAGATATTTTTTCAGATTTGTAATCAGCGCCCCAAAAAACCCCTGTATACCAAATTTGATCAAAATCGGAGAGGAGGCAACTTTCGAGACAATACCATTTGTTTAAAAATAAATTAGATTTTTGGTTTCTTAATCTTGCATTATCAACTTTTTAAGCTGATACTGTTACAATGGATACTCAGGTACCAAAGGTTAGTAAACATTTTTAACCACTGTTATTCTGTCTCATGAATGTTTGTTATTAGTGAAAAGTATATGCCTAAAAAGCAGTTATAAAAATTTTTACTTTTTAATGTACAAGAATCTTAGGATTAGATTAAACTCATTTACATTATCCTTGCCCTTCTTTTATCACAAAATTGGTGATAAGTACATAATACTATCATACAATGTTTGAAATTTATTTTAAAAAATCGTGTTTTTATTTATTTACAAAAATTTTTGGTAAAAATACAAAACTTCCAAAAATATAGACCATTTAAATAGTAGGCAGTAAAGTGCCGCCATCTATTCTTTCCATATTATATCAGATGATATTAAATCTAATATTACACAATAATTTTAAATATTCTATAGTAGTATCCTTTTATAACCAACAATTTTATGCAAAAAATTAAAAAAAAAAACAGTGAATGTTGGAATTTGACATTTGATGATCTAAATTTTATAGATAGTAACAAAGAATTATGGAAATCCGGCCCTGACCTACTATTCATTGCGTAAATTTCGCGGGGCCAATCCCCCTATTCCCGCTGCCCTGCACGCCTGGACAATTTTGTTCTACAGTATTGGGCTTCCATACACCTTTAAACTTCCTTGCATTTTCCAGACATAAGGACAATATTCTAACGAGGGTCTTATTTGGGAAACATACAGATTATACAGATTGGAAGAAGGGAAATACTTTCTGGCTCGAAAGAAGAATCCAAGCTTTTTTGAAGGTGCTAAGACTATGGATGTTGGATGTATGTGTCAGTCAAAGTTATTCTTAAAAGTAACGCCGACAAGATTAAACAACTCTTTCTTCTGCAGAACTTGACTGCTCATATGTAACGGATGAGCATCGACAGACATTTTTGACATGACGCTGCTTTGAAGGCATTAAACTGAACAAGATTTTTGGCGCCCCAATCCAAGATAAGGTTAAGGTATGAGAGAAACATCTGCATTGACCCATCTTTGGTTTCCATATCAGACTTATTGACTGGCTTGAGAACTTGAAAGTTAGAGTGGAGGGTACAATTGTCAGTAAGCTATAAATGGGATTGAGAGAAGATCGTTAATGTGTAGAAGAAATAGAGCGGGTGCAAGTGCTGAGCTTTGGGGCACCCCAGCATTAATTTGGTAGAAGCTGAAAAAATGAGCATCTATAAAGAGAGGAAACTGGAGAGCCAAGAGCAAAGCTTAGGTGGAAGACCGTAAGAAGGAAGTTTGTTAAGAAGCCCATCATGCCAGGCCTGATCTGTTTATAGTTATCATTAGACACCCACGGTACGTTAGTACTTAGGCCTCATTCTTCGTGAACTGTCCCAAGATTTAAAAAAATATAACTTAAATGCTTATAATATTTATATTGGGTATATTTTATTGTTATTAGGATTAAATATCATTTTTAACCTGAGAAATATAATACTTTTTTCAACATATTCTTCTACTATTTTGACATATCATTCCCTATTTCCTCCTCACGTATTAAAAATCACTGCCAAAATTGGGTAAAAACGGAAATTAAAATGTATTCCTCCTATATTAAAGACCTGTATGTTTGGTATAAACAAACAAACAGCCAAAACATTTATAATCAGTATAAAACTGAGAGGAAGCAATATAGACAATTTATATCAAACTACAAAAAGGGTATCAATGATAATAAAATTTCAAATTCCAATAATAAAGTCAAAACAGCATGGAATATCTTTAATTCTGAGTCTAACAAAATTAAATCATATGCTAATATATCGCTACGGTTAGAGACTGATGAGATTATAGAGGACCCCCAAATCATTGCAGAACTATTTAGTGAACAATTTAATTTACCCATGACAGTTCGTAACAACACATCATCAGAACCCTCAGGTAATTTTCCAACTTTGTTTCTTGGACCTGTTGATGTACCAGAGGCTTTCAGAATTATTATGAGCCTACCAAATAAGCTCTCTGCTCGACTTGACGAGATTCCAGTTCGAATTCTCAAATATGCAGGTGAATGGGTGTCTAAACCATTCGCTCACATAATTAATGAGTCGTTTTGTTCGGGAGTTTTTCCTATGGAGCTTAAGAAAGCAGAAGTAGTTCCGACTTTTAAAAAAGGTGAGCGGCAGCTGGGAAAAAACTACACGCAAGTGTCAGTGTTGCCATCAGGTTCTAAGGTGTTTGAGAGAGCCATTTATTCTAGAATCATGGACTTTTTACACCTTCATAATATTTTAAAAGATACCCATCACGGATTTGTACCAAAAAGCTCTACACAACTAGCAATTTTTAAAACTATTTGTTACTTAATGAGAAAAGTGGATAATAATGACAAGGTAGCAGGTCTGTATTTTGATCTTTCAAGAGCATTCGACACTATTGACCATCAACTAATGATGGATAAACTGGAAGGTTAGGGGCTCACGGGTGCAAGTGCTTTATTAATAAAATCATATCTTGCAGAAAGAAAGCAATCAGTATGTGTTACAAGTAATGGGAAGCAGTGGTTCTCTGGGACTACGGAGGTAAAGCAGGGTGTTTCTCAAGGCTCTATACTGGGCCCAATTTTGTTCCTGCTTTATGTGAACAGTCTTTCTGTTGTGTTTACCTCGGGTGATGTGTGTCAGTATGCTGATGATACATCGGTTGTATTAGCGAGCGGGTGCTTGGGGACCCTATCTGGGGCGTGTTCGGGTGCAGCAGAGCAGATGAGGAATTAGTGCCAACAAAATTATTTAAGATTAAACGCAGATAAGACTGGACAAATAACATTTGAAAAGTCGTTAACACGAAGTCATTCCCTTTATGCTAAGATGAATGGTAAATCCATCCCAGTAGTCAACAACATTAAATTTCTAGGAGTTATAATTGATTCAAACTTAAGTTGGAAAGACCATATTCACTCCCTGCAATCTAAATTGAACAGTATGTGTGCATTGATACGAAGATTGAGAGATTCACTTTTTGTAGACAATATTCGTAGTTTCTATTTTGCTTGTGTTCAGCCCCTTATAAGTTATGGGATTCTGTTTTGGGGATCTTCCACACATGCGATTAATATCTTTAAAACTCAAAAGCGTATTATCAGATGCATACTTAAAATTCATCCTCGATCCTCTTGTAAACCGCATTTTAATAGTCTAGGTTTTTTAACTGTTCCTAGTCTTTATTTCTTAGCCTTAGTAATGTTTGTTAAAAAAAATCCGCATTTATTCAGTGTAAACTCTGATTTTTAGTCCAACTCCATGACAATTGTTACTAGAGGCAGGGGTGGTCTTAGTATTCCTTCTCACAATTCAACATTATTTGAGAGGGGACCTTATTATCGTGCAGTGAAGGGTTATAAATCTTTGCCATCTAACTTGAGTGAAATAGAGAACAAGGATAAATTTCGAAAGGCTGTGATGCAGTTTTTGCAGAGTAAATGTTTCTACTCTTTCAACTTTGATTATTATTTAAATTGTTTTTTATGTACATGTAAGAGTGTTTCATCTTGATTGTTATTGTGCACACAGATTTAGTTGGTTTTAATTAATTGTATTTATACTTTTTATGATTTTAATATGTTAGGTAATTGTATATATTTTGAATATATTGTTTGACGTTTCTTTGTCATTGTAAATAATTTTGTTGGAAGGATATTATTATTATTATTATAAACAGTAAGTGATGATTAAACGGTTGAAGATAGATTACTAACAGAAACGTTGTTTATTACAATTAACAAATAAAGACAATGGAAAGCCAAGATTTTCGTGATATAGGAACCATATCATTGTCTAACACTTTTAAAGTAACAAAAATGTTTTGCCATCTTAAAAATATAATAAAACAAGTTAAAATGAGGGCGCCTATTAATTACCTTAGGCGAATTTGTCGATTTTCGACCCGCTTTTCCCCCCTTTGTAAGATGTCCTGAGATTTGAGTATTCTTAGCGTAAATACTTTAATCTGTGCTTATTTGGGTTGGATTTATTTAAAAATAAAACATAATTTGCTTAATTATTTTTATTTAAGACTGGTTAAGACCAGTATTAAAAACTACTAAGAACGTAGTCTAAAATCATAGTGAAAAAATATTGTGTAAGATTAGCTTATTATATTAGCTTATTATATTTAGGATTAGCTATATGTTATTAAAGAAACATGTTTTACTATTTTAACCCCATTTTCTTGCAATTTTACACAGTTTATTGCGGAAAAAAAATACGTGATATTTGCCGAGAACCCCCTCGCTCCCACATGATATTAGGTAAAAGTCCCCCCTAATAAGTAATAAGCAAATACCACGCAAAAACTCTTGCGTTGCGAATCAGTAAAAGCACTTTCAAAAACTACTACCGGCTCAGCCAATTGTCTGGTTACAAGAGAGCAGAAGGGAAATTTGCGACGGGTGATTGGACTTATTAGAATATTATTTGACAGTGACTTAGGTACTTATGTGAGGCATGTATATAAAATTTATTAAACTAAAAGTTTCAGAAGTAAAGCCTTTTAGATTCCATATGGTATACATTTCCACAACTAAATGGTACGCGGAATTTGCGTTTTCAAATGGTACGCATAGAAAAAAGGTTGGGAAACGCGGGTCGAAAAGATGCTGTGAAATGCAATATCTTCTTACTTTATTACTTGAATAAATTTAAAAGTTTAGGCACTCACGGTACTTAACACTAAAGCCGCGTTTACACTATGCAAAGAGCTGAAACACCCTTTGGCATATGCAACATGTTTAAATCTTTACCTCTAGTTGCAATGATAGCTTCAAGCAATGAGGACGTGATGCTTGCTGCCACCGCTTGTGTGGTTATATGCTGTTCGAAGAATGTAAGGGGTAATAGACGTTTTTGGGTACGTCCTTCATTGGAAGCAAGAAATAAATATAGTGGTAGTGATTCAATCCTCGATTTGGAAAGACTTATTATTTTCCGCATCTTCTTCTCATTTTCACCAGCATCAACAATTAATTGTTCATCCAATTTAACCCAAGCATCGTGCTGTTTGTTTCTGTTTTTAAAATCGTCCAACGTGTGGTCCCACCTAAGTTTCATTTTCTTGTATCCCTCGATTAACTTAAAAACGTCTAGTGATGAGCAAAGCAAGACCAAGACCAAGACCGGGCTAGTCTTGGTCTTGGTCTTGGTCTTGCAAGTCTAGTCTTGGTCTTGGTCTTGGTATTGCACCACCACCCGGTCTTGGTCTTGGTCTTGGTCAAGAGTCTTGCTGGTCTTGCTTTTTTTGGTAGTAATAATTTAAACTAAGCAATCTTAAATAAAATATATATTTTTTTAATACTTACAAATAAATAAAGATGGAGACTATATTTTTTGCTTTAAAATTTTAAAATATACCAATTTTAATATTACATGTATAATACATTTAAATTATTTGATTAAAAAGGATATTTTAAATATAGGGGTTTATTTATTTATAGCAATTCATTTTAGTGATAGGAAATATTTAATTTTTTTTGATGAAGCATATAAAATTACAATACTGAGTACTCTGAGGGCAGAAAAAAACTTTTTATTTCAACCAGATGTAAAATTTCCATGAAAATGAATCTGATATGTAAACATTGGTTTTTAATTTAAAAAAAAAGGTATTTAGAAAGCTTTTCAGTTCAAATAAACTTTCTATGTTCAAATAAGTCAAACATTTGCCGTACAAAGTTTGTACAAATACTTTATAAACATTCTGCATATACAAGGTGGCTCGATAGTGCGACAAAGATCGATATATCCGAAACAGTACATAATGGTAAAAAACTGAATATACAAAAGTTATAGAAAAAAGGGCGTAAAATGTAAAATTATTTTCTATTTCAAAATTTTCCAAAAAATCCACTACCACCCAAGAGAACTTACTTATTTTTAGCTTTTAACCTAAAATAGAAAAATTATAGCAAAAAATTCATTTAAAAAAATCGCTTCCCTGTATATTATGCTGAAAATTCTTGAACTGTCATATAGGTACAATGTCGACGTAGATGGTTTTTTTATATATCATTTTCGGTTTTGACAAAAATGACGTAACATTATACTTTTGGTACTGTTTTGACTTTTCCGTCTAAACCGGAAGTGAAATTTAAAATCCATTTATATAAAAAGTATTCCTATATAAAATGACAAATATATTTTTTATTAAACCATCACTTTTACATTTATATCTTAGTTTAAAGGAGCAATCTAATGATGCCACTTCTTACAGTGTGGCACAAAAATAATGTTTTCCTGGATTTTGGAAATTTTTAATCCAGTAAGTGGCATCACTAGATACCTAATTAAAAAAACATTAGGAATAGGTAAGTAATTTTCAGCTTTTATAACTTTTGTACTCTTAGTTTTTCTCTGTCGTAAACGGTTTTGGAGATATCGAGCTTTGTCGGACCATTGAACCACAATCTTATTATTTTTGAAACATGTTACTGAATCTACTAGTTATCGTTTTTAGATAATTTTATTAAAAAACGAAGTGATCGATTTAATTATTATTTTATTAAAATAACCTGTTACTCATAAAATAATCGCCTTTTTAGGCAGTTTTCGACACATTTTTTGTTATGTTTGTATGAAATACCTCTGTATATTGAATATAAAAATTGAATATTATAATTTAAAAAAAAAGCGACAAAAGTGCAAGAGTCTTGCAGGTCGGTCTTGGTCCTGCGTAGTCTTGCACCCCTCGGTCTTGGTCTTGGTCTTGGTCTTGCATACCCCGGTCTTGGTCTTGGTCTTGCAAGCGAGAAGGCGGTCTTGGTCTTGGTCTCGGTCTTGGTCTTGCTGCAAGTCCAAGACCAAGACCGGTCTCGCTCATCACTAAAAACGTCTGCCTGAAGCCACTCCATTAGCACAATTATCGCAAAAACCAAAGAGAGCGCAGACAGGTTATGCGATGTTTACTAGATGACATAAATATGTTTGATAAACAATTTCATGAAACGTCGACTTCCTTTGATGTTAACCGACTTGAGCCGGGAAGGCTGCAACTTGTTCAAAAACACGATTTTTGGTTGTACAACACGCTTGTTGTACAACCTTTTATATTGCGTTTTTGAACTTGTTGTACAACTCGGTTGGAAAACACAAGTTTATTAAGCAAGTTGCATAGTGTAAACGCGGCTTTAGGCTTCATACAAGCTCTAGTGGGGCGATATAAAGATAAAAAAGGTTACATTATTTAAATAACGTTTAGAATTTATTAATTATGATTTTGTTCTTTACTCATTAAATTCCTTAAAAAAACAAATTTAAATCCCATAACAACTTCAACCACACATAAAAAAAGGAAAATTTCTACATTGTCTTGTTACTGGTTTGTTATTTCTTTATTGCTTTGTTGTTAAAGCCTGTTTAAGGTATTTAACCATATAAATATATTTCTTAGCCATGTTTAAATAAGATCGAGAATCAGGATATTATCAATTAAAATGTTTATGATCTTTTTTTTTTGGTCATGCATCTGGTTTGCAAAAATCCCTGTATCTTGAATAGTGATAAAAATCCAGTTTAATCAAGGTGATGTTAGAATTACTTTTCACTTTTGGTCATAACACTTAACAAGTTTTTTTCAGTGACTTGGTTAACATTTAGTTTTTATACAGGTGCTAAGCAGAATTTTAAATTACAATCTAAAGCAGGTTTTTAGGAACTTTTTTTGGTGACATTTATATCCACTTTTAGAAAAAAAGCTTGTTTTTCCAAAATATACCCGTCATAAATTAAAAGTTCAACACATATAATAGGTTATTTATAGTCTGCCTCAAAGTATATCGTTATGGCTTTTGACGGACCATATCCCAATAAAAACCTTTAACGATTTTATTACCATTTGTTCATAAGGGCAGGGGTGGGCCAGGTATTTCTTGAGCATTCTCCATTAGGAATATAAATATTTTGGTTAATATTTTAGTGGCAGTGTTGAATAACCGTTTTTACTGTGCGTTTCGAAAAAGTTGTTTTACGAGAATATAACTATGTCGCGTCGAAATCATTTGTCATTAGATGCAAAACAGGTTGTGAAAAATGAGTATGAAACTTTAATCAGTAGAGGTCTAATTGAACCAGAAACTTTAAAAGAAACCTGTCTACTTACAAAAACTCCAATATCATTGATAAGGGATATTATTATTAGTAAAGAATTAAACAAAAGAAAAAAACCTAATAATTTCAATCTCACCGTAAAGACAATAGTGATCAGAAGCTAATAAGAAAGAAAATATATTGTCTTTATGAAAGCGCAGTTATTTCTACCTTGGATAAACTGAAAAATAAGCTAGACGAAGACGAAATCAATATAAATATTAGCCGTGCCACCCTCCATAGAGTTGTTTGTAAAATGGGATTTAAATACCGCAAAATAGACAAAAGACAAGTAGTAATGAAATCCCACAGATTACGCACTTGGAGATTTAATTACCTTCAAGAAATTAAAAGATATAGGTTAGAAAACAGATCCATAATTTACCTTGATAAAACATGGCTCGATACACACGACCCAGTATCCAAAGGATGGGTTGATTCCAGTCAAAACTGTCAGATGAAAGCACCTTCAAATAAAGGAAAACGCATTAAGCCAGTTCCAGACACTACGTGTATTTGGCGAATGTTCGGCGAATGTGCGAATATTCGAACTATTCACTACACCTTCGGCCACCCTCCCACACGCTACTTTATTTAAAAAATGCGTCCAGTGACAAATATTTCCCGTAGTAGAAAAGCCGAGGTCTTGATTTTCAGTGGCGTGGCTTTGCAGTTCAAAATGGACCCTGATGAAGAGTAGATGGTTTTCGCTGCTAGTTGTGTGATTTTCAACAGTGTTTTATTATAACAAAATAGGAAAAAAGAACGAAAAAAAAGAAGAAAATTTAGACAGGTTTATAAACGTCATCCCTACCAGCACCCGACTTTAAACTTGTTTTGACTTTATTTAATAACTGGCGAAACATTGCCATCAAAGAATCTTTCCTTTTTTTTTCAATTCTACATCCGAACACTCCACGCTAAAATTTGCTTTAATATTATTTCACGCATCAGCCACTTTATTTCTATTCTTATGTTCTGGAATCTGTGCGTTCCAAATTGCAGGTTCATTTTTTTATAATTGTATAAACTCTAACGTTAACTCATTGCTTCATTCCATTTTAGCAAATAAAAAACAAATCAACTCGCCATCAATGCAATACACAAGGGTCTCTAAAGCAAAAGAACATATAAACAAAGCCGTAGCGTCTGGGAGCGATGCCGAAGTTAACTACGCGGCTTCGCTACGAGCTTCTTTCATTCGTGCCAGTTTACCGACAGCCTCCTGGAAAATGACGAAGTACGAATCTTCGTCGAAGGTAGGGCTACCACACGCTTCGCGAATAAGCTCAGATACCGAATATTCGCCGAATACACGTAGTGTCTGGGACCGGCTTTACTATAATACACACGGGTTCAGAAGACGGATTTGTCCCAAACTGCTTGCTGTTGTCTGCAAAGAATATTAAGGATTCTAGCTTGGATTATCATAAAGATACAAGTGCAGAACTTTTTGAAATCTGGTTTCAAAATTATCTTTTAAAAAATATTTCAAACAACAGTTTTATTGTCATGGATAACGCAACCTACTTTAAGTCCCAGTATTATAAATTTGATAAAAAATGTAATTACTAACATACCAGTTGAGAGCTGGAAAAATTCACTACAGCACATTATAAAAATTGGAAACTCTTACATTTCTATCCAAAACAACATAAATCCTATATAAAACAGAATTATATTTGGATATTAAGATTAAAAATGTAATTATGTATAGATAATGCAGTTATAAATTTATTAATATTTTGCATATAATTAATTTCTTAATGTAATTTTAAGATTATACTTATAATAAACAATAAATTATAATTCTTTATATTATTAAAGTCCGTCCCTAATGTTCTGTCCTTTAATACCTACCGCTTCGCAGTTTTATTGCTGTCGGCAGGTATAATCCATAAATTAAGGCAAGAGCTAACACGGTATACTTTGAGACAGACTATACTCAGTTATGTATTCTCGAGATAAAAAGAACGGGTTGGGTATATAGAATAAAATTGTGGACAGAACTTTGTCTAATTTTAGATCTCAGTCAGGGCTGATATTTTTGGATAGAATCTGGGTCCTTACTTTATACAGGGTTCCTGTTAATAGACTACCCATTCTAACAGCTCAGTAAAATTATTAAAACCTAATAAAACTAACCTTTTATTACACTTAATTACAATTCACTCTTTGGGATTTACTATAACATACGACTTAGGCAAACTTTTAAAAAATACGTCCTTTAAGTTAGTGTCATTAACTTCAATGTTCAAAATTGAAGATTTGACAAGAAATGACTTATGACACGATGAAGAAAAATCTGATCTATTCACCGGACCACTTCCGGAATTCGGACTCTAAGATCTTGAATGTTTTCTGAACGAGATGCAAAAACCTTTGACTTTAAATAGCCCCACAGAAAAAAGTCTGGTGCAGTTAAGTCCGGAGCCCTTAAAAGCCAATATAAATCCCCAAATAGTGAAATTAGTCGGCCATTAAACACTTCTCTCAGACCTCTTTTAGAGTTTTTAGCGGTATGTACTGTTGCTTCATCTTCTTCTATTAAGTTACTCTTTATGTTTTCACGCAAAGAAAAACTCGTTGTTGAACTGAATAATCTATGAGAATCAAAACGAAACAATAAATTATGTGTTCAAACCTAATGATGCTTTATTAAAAAAATGACCTTTCACGAAAATCTATTTTTTCCCAGTTTTGTGACAGATTCCTACTCGTTTAATAATACGTTAATTTAAATCCCAAAGGTCATTGAAGATAATAATATAAAAAAAATGTACTGACTTATAACGATTCTAGATATAGAGTTTATTTCAATATCAAAACAGGTAGTCTATTATGGGGAACCATTAAAGGTTTTTACATGCTGAATACAGCCACACAGACCCTCGCGTGAAACCGCTTTTTAAAAGCATCAATTTTTATTTTTTTCCACTGTTGCTTTTATATTCCAAATTTCAGTTCCAATTTTTGATGGCATTTTTTAGCTGCAACAATAATCGACCATTATTTTTGACATTTCTGTCAAATTATGAAATGTCGCTTAGTGATAGTCAATTTAATAATAAACAATACTCAAAAATCATTAAATTTATTGGCAAACCAACAATACATAACAAAATTACAGAGATCTAGGTTGTTATCATTTTGTTAGTCACACATAATTCATTACCCATTTAAAATTTACTTTGTATAATAAAACTCAAACGTCAACCGAAATGAAATTTTTAAAATGTGTTTTAGCAAATGCTATATGCTTGTGGGGCCAGGGCTCAAGCCCATGACTTTTTGAAGCAAATCATAGAATTTTGAAAAAAAAATTACCTATTCTATTTTACTAAATTTTTAATTAAACAGTTAAGCTTTTACCACTTTGTAATGACAATATACGCCACTATGTTTATATTTGTGGTATTTTTATAATCCCCATATACAGGGTCGCTTTTATGTATGGAAACGGTCGATTATTTGCTAAAGTAAGATAGCTAGCGAAGAATGTTAAATACAAAACTTTTAGGGTTTTTAGAAATCTAATACACTACACATAAACTAAGTATACAGGATCTGTCAAAAAGCCATGACAGAACAAACTTACTTTATTTTAAATGGAACCCCCTGTATATTATTCAATATTTCAATTACTTACAGGATTCTAAAAAAAAAATGTTAGGCACGCTACATACCCAATCTTAACCTTTTTCGGGATATCGAGTTTCGAATATCGTTTTCAAATAAATCTAATAACAATAATAAAAGAGACAAACTAAGTTTTAGTAAACATCAATTTGAAATCCTATTTTATAAGGTGCTCAAAGTGTCCACCGTTTACCTTCTGGCAGTAATGAATTCGTTGAACAAAATTTTGTAGCGAATCTAAAGGATATTGGGAGCAATACTGGAAAATTCATGCATTATTCTGTGTTGCAAATCTTCGATATTTTGTGGCCTATTTTTGCACACTAAATTTTTGATATGGCCTCAAAGAAAAAGTCAAGAGGGCTCATATCAGGAGACCTAGCGGGCCATTCAATTGCACCTCTGCGCCCAATTAATTTACCAGGAAGTTTTCTCTAGATATTTCCTCACCATCCATCCAAAATGTGGTGGAGCCCCATCTTGTTGAAACCATATTTGTTCAGCCGGTAAATTGGGATTATTATGGTTCAGGAATAATCGTCTGAGCTGTGGAACAATATTCTTTTTAAAAGTAATAAA
>JAHBCN010005110.1:0-57962 GCA_019359885.1 Listronotus oregonensis
GCATAGGCGTGCCAAGTGGGTCCCGGGGGTGCCGGGCCCCCACTATCAAAAAGGTTACTGTATTTAAAATATGAAAATTATTATTTGACAAGGTTCGTTTAAAAATTACCGCAACCCCCCTTCCCGAAAATGATATGGTAAAATAAAAATTAGGATCCACAATACGCCAAGAACTTTAGAAAATCCCCTGGTTCCATTTGGGAACCGGAATTACCCAAATTTGATAAAGTACTGTGATAAACAAATTTAAAAAAATTGTATTATGAAAAAGAAATTTTATAATAAAAAATTATAATGTACTCGGTTGTTTTTTTTCATAAATATTTACCAAACATTCCAAGAATTTATTCCTATTAATTTATAATTAATTAATTTTTTAAAAAAATGTATTAATATAAATAATTGTTATTAAATTTTATTTACTTCATTATTATTATTATTATTATATTTCAAGCCACCCCGGCTTTGCCCCCCCGAACATTCACTCATCCCAGATATCACAGATATCAAAAGGATTGAGCCTGTGGGAACCCTTTCCATGTTTTCGGACTCTGTATTCCCAAAATTTTCCCCGGACAGTCCGAGCGTCAAAAATGCACTTTTTGATAGCCTTATACAGATTTTCACCGGATTTACCCCTTGATGTTTTAAAAAAAGTTTTTGGTATAATGTCAGTTGTTGATAAAATTATGGGGATTATTTGGACTTTATTCTTCCCCACTGTCTTTTTATTTGTGTTTCTGGGGTTTTTTGATTTGGCAATTTTCATTGATTTCCCGTGGGTTGTTGTTGTTCGGGATAGCGACATAAATCAGTTTGTTTCCTCCCAACTTTATTCCCAAACAATATCTGGTCTATTGTGAGCAACAGTTTGGTTAAAATACAGTTCTGTCCCAGTACAATTTAAATTCATTTTTTCCCGAGAATAGGTTCGGAGTATACTTATAGAAGGGGGCAGTTTTTCATTCTGTAAAAGCTTTTTTTTGCCAATTGTTGATGGAGTATTTGGCTGCTGAATCGTTCTTTTCTTATACTCGGGTGCTTGAACCCCCCTTTTTATATGCTGGATTGTCCCGATGTTTGACATCCATATCTGCATCGATCGTTCTCTATAGACGGGTTTCTAACGATATGCTTCAAATTTTTTTGTGGGGGAAACCCCTCCATAGCCAATAAGAAGCCCCCCCGTCTCTGGGAACATCTTGATACCAGTAGTTCGTTGTAAACTTTTTCCCCGGCTGACCTCATTGGGAAAACCCAGGTCTCCTGGTCTGTTTGATGGTTCTGGCATTATTATTATTATTTTTTTTTAAAACCCGACATGACGTATCCCATGGTCCGACCCAAAAGGGGTCATGGGGAAACCGTATCGAAACCCCTCCCCTCCGCCGGTCAGTGATCCGGAAACATTTCCTCATAAAGAAGGGCCCCCAAGGAAAAGTTTTGAAATTTTTATCACCAGTTGTTCGGGTAATGTTTACATGCGGGGGAAACACTTCAGCTCCCCCCAAAAAATTTT
Source organism: Listronotus oregonensis (assembly GCA_019359885.1). Lineage (NCBI taxonomy): Eukaryota > Metazoa > Arthropoda > Insecta > Coleoptera > Curculionidae > Listronotus > Listronotus oregonensis. Next base: position 1,520 of record JAHBCN010005110.1, read on the forward strand.
CCTTTATGCCCCCCAAAAAGCCACAACAGGCAAAACGCACGTTATAATCCCGGTAGAGCCTGAAGTTCGCCGTAGATTGATATTTTGGTCTTTCCCCCTTCCTTTTATGGATTTAGTTTCCCCCGGGGCGAAAAACCAATTAATACATAGAGTTATTTCTTTTTTCAAGGAGAACGAATCAGGTTTATTGGCCAATTTGTGCGTAGTTGGGAAAGCATAATTCCCCAAATAGCGACGGGGTTTTTTTCCCACCCTCATATCGCCGGGGGCAAATGGCAAAACCGTTTCGTCGATGCCGAAAATGTCTGAGGTGATAATAAAATTCCCGAAGCGCATCGTTTGTCGGTGGATTTAACCCCTTTCACATGCACTGGACAAGCTGACAATAGGTGCATTAGTGTTTGGGCGCCGTCGACAATTTTATTATTATTATTATTATTACTTTCACCCCCAAAAAAACCCTGCGCACGCCTATGAATTTAAATTTTCTTTTTTTAATAATTATACTTATATGAATAATAAAAACACTTGACCTTATAACTGAGTTTCGATATTTGGAAGTAATAGCAATAAAGAACTACGATTACGAAGTACAATGTCAATCAGTTGATAACTTGCCGACATGTGGTTTGGTAATTTGACTGAAAAATGGAGCTTTTTTAATAACATATTACATTTCTAAAAACCATTAGGCATGATTGTCTAACAATCTAAAAAAGCATTTTGACAATCCTAAGGGTTATTTTAGAGCCGATGTTTTTTCCCCTGCGGAAATTTTGGGACAAAAAAAAAAATTTTGAAAAAAGTTTTTTTGGGCCCCGGGGGTTGAAAACCTTTACGCAATTTAATTTTAAAATCACTGATTTTTTTTTTGGCTTTATTCTATAGTACTATATTTCTGTTTGTATCTAAATTTTCTGGATATTGCTCTGTTTGTATACATTTGAAAGCCTTTTTAAAAAAGGGGCCCCCTTGCTGGTGTAAAAAATTAAAAAATTAAAAAAAGCGTTGGTAAAAAAAATTTTTATATATTTAAAGGCCAAATAACACTTCAAATTAAAAAACTAGATTTTATCAAAAACATTTTCTCCATTATTCCAACGGTTCAACATTGGGGTTTTCTGAATTTAAGAAAGGTCGACAAAGGCATTTCTGACGAACCACGTCTAGGACGCCCCGTTAACCCCCAAACTCATGGAATGATTGAAAAAAAAAAAAAAAATGGTCATGTTTTTTAAAAAAATGGTAGATGTTAAGACTGCTAGAATGTCAACTAAAAGTGTACGAAATATTTTACATGGAAAACTGGGCTTTTGAACTGTGTGCTAGGTAGGTGCGGGGATTGTAACGCTCAAAAAAAAAACTGCCCCAAAAACCCCTTTTTCAACCCAAATTTTTGGATTTTTTAGTTTAGTTCTTTAAAAGCAAAGTCCACCCCAATTTTTTTGCGTCGATTTATAACTGTGGACAAAACACCCCGAAAGTAAGCTGCTGACGAAACAATGGACTAAAACAGGTCCCCCAAAACCCCAAAAAAGCAAAAACAATTTTATCCGCGAATAAGGTTATGGCGACTGTTGTTTGGGATGCAAAAATTTTTTTTATTAATTATTTATGGAAAATGAAAAATAAACAAACTCATTTAAAAAAAAAAAAATTTGTTTAACTAACAAGGCATTGTCCATTCGTTGGTCGTTTTAAACAGCTTATATCAACGAACTGAAGTCAAGTGGTCCGTCGAACACCGTTATGAAAAATGTATAATCTTGATGAAGAGTCTTTTAAAAAAAAGGGGAAAAAAAGGGAAAAGGTTGTTTATTAGGCAAAAAACTTTACCCTTAAATTCTGTATAAGGTACCAATTTTCATAAATTAGGTGGGGGTTTTTTCCCCGGATAATTTAATTACACAGGTCAACATTTAACCCACGCGGGAACGCTGGAAGCGGTTGGGGGGGTACTAGGGCTTTTGGGGTCGCTGATTACGATGGGAGCGTTGGTTAATCTCCATTACGTCAGGTTCAAGGTCATTTGAAGGTCAAGTAAAAAAAAAATCATCGGAAAATTCTGGAAAAATTCATGCATATTTTTTTCCAAAACCCCAAACCCCCAAATCCAGTGTTTTTTTTCACTTTGGATCTATCTATATACATTTTTTTCCAGATTTTTGCCATGCTTTTAAATCCACCTGACTTTAAAAAAAATTTTTTAAACCCCTTTACCTTATGAAGGTTAATGACCTTAGATTCCGATTCGCCGCCCTCGAAAACATACGTACGTTTTTTTTAGTTTTTTCGAACTTAACTTTTTTCCCCCCAAAAAATACTTTAAACCTTGGATAATCTCTAGAATAGATGTAAATAAACGCCGGTTCGTATTCAGCGACCTCAAAAATATATAAATGAATTTTTCAGATTTTTTTTTATGGTTTTTTTTACCTGACCTTTAAATGGCCTTAAACCCCCCAAATGATGGGGGGTTGTCGACCCTCTCATGTAAATAACGCCCCCAAAAAAACCCCAGTAGCACCAAACCCCCTTTTCCGGGGTTTCCCCCCGTAGATCAAATGTTGCCCCTTTTTTTTATTTGTTTTTAATGGAAAATAACTCGCTTTCCTTAAACATACACAATCGCATCCTAGTAAAACAATACTTTTTAATTTTTTTTGAATAAACTTATTTAAGCCATCAGGCAAATTTCTGGTTATATTTTTTTATATTAGGATGACGTATGGTCCCCTTTCCCCAATAATTCGTGGATTTCTCGTTTTACCTGCTACTGTTAGTGTAAAACTCAATATATTTAAAACCCGCATGTAGGTCCGGGACTTAAATTTTCTTTATTTATTTTGTACCTACTTTTGGTATTTTTGTAGGTTATAGTCAAATTGCAGGTGTTGAATATAAAGCAGAGTCTTTTCGTCTTTGTTCATCAGTCTTTTGGGGGTTTGTCAAAAGGGAAAATTTTGTGTGTTGTTTTTACATCCAAAATAGCTATCTACAAATTAATATTAGTAGCTAATCAGGACCTATCCCCTTTTAAAAAGGGGCGGTGCCTACACAATAGATATTTTAGAAACCTATGTTTTTTGGGTTTTTTTACTGAGGTTGTAATTTAAATTTTATTGAGGTCAAGAAATCAACAATTATTGTGAAAAAGCCAATCCGTCCACAGATATGATAAAACAAAGTTACTAACTTTGACCCCCGATTCCCATCTGTTATGATGACTAGAATCCTTAACCCAAAATTTTTTTTTTTTTAGAACATGTTTAAGTACCCCCTTTTTAATTCTTATGGGTTTCAAAATATTAATTTTTTTCACGTTCATATCCGCAAAGGGGTTTTTTTATGGTTGTTTTAAATATTTATAGCGCTTGAAAGCCCAAATGAAAATTTATTACTTTCGTAGTGATTTTATACTAGAAGGGATTAACACGTGTTGAAAATTTCAATTTTAAACGCACGAAATAATTATTTACTAAAATTTCAAAAATATGTAAGTGGAAATAGTTTACAAAAAGTGTTAAAATAAATTATCTTCACATGCCATATGATCAAAATAAGCAAAAAAGTTTATTTATTTTTTAAAATAATTGCATTTTTTAATTTTTATTAAATAAAACAGCAACCTTTTAACTACTTCAAAACTAAAAACAGACAATCCTGAAATCCCTTTTAAACCCAAACATCCAGATAAACATTTTTTTTTTAAACTTGGGACAGTCCACGAAGGCTGATGCCTAAATACTAACTACCGTGGGTGTCTTTAGTGTGGTGAGAGGGGGGTTTTTTCACACAGGCTTAAATTTTTTTGGGGGTTGGGAGGAGGGAAAGGGAAAAAATTCTGCGGGGGAAAAAGGTTCCATATTTGGCCCCCTCTAGGGATAAGAAACGGAAAAAAAGCGGGAAGTTCGGGGCCCTCTCTGAACTGTAAAGGGGCGATAAAAAAAGGTAGAAAAATTGTATTTCCCAACTAAAAAAAGGGGGGGGGGCAGTAGTTTTTTAAGGTATGAGGGGGGGGCCCACTTTAAAAAGGTAGTTGTAGAAAAAAAAGTTTTAAAAAATTTGGTATGTAAAAAACGTACATAAGCGGGGGGTTTTTTCGGCTTTCTTGGGGGGTTTTGGTCATAATAAAAAAATTATTTATTTTTAAATTAACGTTTGGTTTTTTGTTAGGAACCGTGTTCAGAATACTAAAATTTTAAAATAAAAACGTTCCTTTTAAATTTAATCACTACACTAAATATTTTTACTTAAAAAAAGGGGGATTGCCATTACAAGTAACGGGTAGAATAAAATGGTCTAAAAAGGGACTGTTATCCACAAAAATAAATTGCAAATGGTTACAAGGTACAAACTTTGCTATCGGCTATGATAAATTAAATTAAAAAACACAAATTAAATAATATCGTCTCAAAAAAATAAAAAATAGAAAAAATTTCCCCTTTTTTAATTTTTACACAAATTTTGCCGTCCCTTTAAAAACCCAAAAAGGGTTTTATCCCAACAATAGTCATCGCCAAAAAAAGAAAAATTAATTCCTTTTTGAATTTTGTCTTGAAGGGAAACCTAAAAACCAACATAAAAGATAAAAAGTTATTTACCACCATTTTACATTTTGTTAAATTCAAAAAAAACATTTAAAACCCGTTTTGTTCAACCACCAATTTTGGAAATTTACAAGAAAAGGGTGGGGGGATAATTTAACCCTAAGACAATATGTAAATTTTGGCCTTTACATTTCCATTTTAAAACCTTTCTGGGCTAGAAATAATTCAAAAAAACCCTTAAAAATTTTAAAAAGAAACAAAAAAAATTTTTTTTTATTAAAAAAAAAAAAGGAAAAAAAAAAAAAAACCTAAAAACCTAAGGAAAATTGGTTTATTAAACAAGGGGATTTAAATTTATATTTTTTGTTGCTTTTTAGTATACAGTAAATATCGTGGTTCCGGGAATAGACATCATCCTTTTTAAAGGTACAGCAAATCCACCTTTGGTATGAAGTCAAAGACAAAACATATCCTATACCCAAAAAAACGTTATAATAATATAATTTTAAAAAAATTCCCCTTTCCCTCTTGCTTCCTTTTAAACCTTTTTGTGCCTTTTTTGGATCCTTTTTTTTTAAAAAAAAAAAAATGTTCAGAATGCTATTAATTAGGTTTATCATCCATTGGAAAGTTTTAGAGGTTTTTTTTATTATGAAAAAAAAGCATACAAAAATTCTTTTATATTTTAACAAACAAATAACAAAAGAGTTAAAAAAAATTCTGGTAAAAGGGAAAATCTTCAGGCAATGCGCCTGCGTATGTAACAAATTTAATCGAAAAATGTTATCGTTGCAAAGAGAAATTTAATGATATTTTAGTTATTTTTATGTTACTCTCAAAAACAGGAAGTAAGCATAAAATAAAAAAATTAAAACCAAATTAATAAAAACTTGGCGGAGAATGCTGGGGAATAACGTTTTGATGTTAGTAGGTATTTAAAAATGTTCCATACTTCGGAAGATTTATTTTTTTAAATATAAATTGGTGTTTTCGCCATATAGGATCACTCTGGTCCTGGAATAAACGTGGTGCACGAGGTGGACCCGACCCTTTAAAAGTGCGGGGTTTACCTGAACAACTTTCAAAAGGTTTCGAAGAAACCGGTTAACGTTCTCAAAATTAAAAAACCATTTACTATGACCAAAGAACTTCTATTTGTACAAAATACAGTGGAATATCAATATACTATCTTATGTAAGAAAAGAATTGTATGATAGTTTGGAACGTTGCCTAGTAGTAGTAAAGGAATACTTTTTAAACATTTACATTAACATTTAAATAAATAATGAATAAATTATTATTTTTACAATAAGAGTTAGAGTAAGTTATTTTTTTTAAATGCTATAAACTACGGTAATTTCTTCTTCTACACGATCTTGATCTGACTGGAAAGCATATTAAATTTTGTATGGGTTCCTCCATATCTGAAATTTTTGGCAACGAGAAAGCAAAGCAAAAACTGAACAAAAAGGAGCTTTTAAACTCGAGAAGTTAGAGTTGCGTAACGTGATAGTAATAGATATTAAATGGTTCTTTAAAAACCAGATTTTAAGTGCATAGTAATAATAGCTTGGACGTGTATAAAATGTGCACTGTCTCGGTGTCCTAATTATAGTAACTGAATCATAGAAACACGATTGCGCACTGCTTAAATTGTGAGTACCTGCCTTTGAATAGTGTCTCAATAATTAGGGTATGATAAACCCTTTACCTAACAGTCTGATAAAAGCCAGGAATATATCAATGATTATTTTTATTGTACAAGGTCAATTTGCTATGTGGGGAAAATAGTTATTTAATTAACCAGAACAACAAATTGCTGTGAATCATTTTACGCCATTAAAAATGGTAATTTTATGGAACGCACCCATCACTATTTGTATTATTGTAAATGTTTGTAATAAAAATAGGTATTTAAGAGTTTTACTTTTACATATTAAAACATAACTGATTCCTGACATAGGTAATTAGTATAAAAACCCTCTGGTGCGCAATTGATGTATTGTAAACTTGGGTGGTTTTGCGCAATTTGTGTTAATGAGGTTAGGTAGCAGTTATACGGTGCATAATTCGAGGTTGTTCGAAATCTCAAGTAGGAATCTCTTAAAACACAATTTTTCAGCAAATTTTAAAAACATCTGATTGTAGTAGGGGAATCCAAGCGGGATTTACCAAAGCGCGGCAGATTAACATACAGGAGGATACCTTGTAGAGTCCGATTTAAAGAAGAAAAGGCCAGGAACGTCATATCAAAAGAGTCCGCAATTAAGCCTTTCTCTCTCAACGCTTCACCCATACGTTGTTAAATTTGAAACAGAGGCGCGTTACATGAATTTACCGTATATTCAACAAAAATTTAGAGACGAAAACGGAATAATTTTAAAGGGAGAGAACAACCATGCTGATGACACTGGTGGCCTTTTCAACTTTAAATCGGACTATAAACCCTCCCTCTACAAATATGAACCCATATATATGGCGCCCGTAAAGTTAAAAGGATAAGATTAGTAAAAAAAAATGATCATCGGATTCTCAGGGGTGGGGTTTAAAGGGTAAGGAAAGTTAATTACATGCTAAAAACAGTATATTCCACTAATCTGACAATTTTTGAGTGAAACAAAGAAGTGGGAGGGTTACGAATTTAAAAAAACGTCACCCCGACATTTTCGAGGTGGCTTTTTTTTATTCTGAAAAAATTCAAGATAACAAAAATATATAATCTGACGATTTCTACAAGCCATAAAAAATTCTCGATAAATTTAATGGTGCAGCTGCGTGATGCCTATATTCCCCACTCTCGTTTCTGTTCTCTTTCACTCCGTCCCCACTCTGGTTTCTGTTGCCATGACGCCATCACAGCTGATCACACAGACTGAGGATTAAATCGAGCCAGAAGAGAAAAATGATTACACAAATGAAGATAATGATTGAGAAAAAAATGCTCAAAAAAATGTTTTTATAATTATTTTCTTATAAATATATGTATTCTACTTACAAGACATACATATACTTTTTTATTTGCATGCTATTTCCCGAGCTTTTCAATAAAGTTCAATAGTTTAAAAAATTGAAAAAAAAGTTTAATTGTCAGATTAGGCGAATCTTTCCAGATAATCGTCAGATTATAAGACATCACGTCTAGGACATAAAGATAAACCATATATATCTTAATCTGACGTGAGTTTTTCAAAATGGCGATTTTTTTTTGCACATTATAATAATGGCCGCGAGTTTGCGTCACATCCAAATCGTCAGATTATTGAATAAGAGCTTTTTTTAGGTTCACTTAACATCCCCTTAGAAAATCTGACGCACTTAATTAACTTTTTTTTTCTTATTTTCAACCCTTACGTACGACCACCTCCACCATGCAAATGATCAGATTAACATACGTACATTATTAAAAATGCGTGGGACATGGATACTATCAATATCTGACCCCCTCGAGTATGCCCATGCAACATTTTTTTTACATTTTTAAAAATCTATAGATCTACCCCCCACCGATAAAAAGGTATACATTATATTACATTTTTTCCTTTTTATCATCTAAGCTTCGCAACCAAATGGGTCTCTATGAGCCTCGAGAAAATCCCCATTTAGAATCGTGAGCTCCCCTACTATTGTGAAGAAACAATGTCATTAAATGCGAGTACTGGATTCTAACATATCCGACGACATAATTATCCAAATTTGAAAAATTTCAGTATACAACGAGTACTATTCATATTACAGTAGTAGTAGCTAAAAAGAAACAAGTATTCTTTGTTAACAATAGGATCTGCTACACCACTGAGAAGACACTTTAAGATACTCGAAGCGGCTCTTCTCAAACTCCAGGAGTCATTCACGACCTGCCATTGTTAGTCAGTATTTATGTAAAGCTGGGCCTGTTATTAGGTACCACTTTAAGAGCGGCCGGCGCTGATGGGATGTCCATCCAAACGATGCCTGCATCGATGAAAATTGGAAGGTACTCAGGCCGACATCGTGCGGTCTCTCCGTCGCTAACTCGTTTTTCGATTTTAAATGATGTGAGAATAAATAACAATACTAAAGCATCGCATCGGATCGATCCGAAGAGGATGAGTTATTTTTATTTTATAACTGCATTGGCCGAAATATTATAGGCAAGAAAATTTACTTATTGGTCAATATTGAGTAGTCCCTTAATTTGTGAATGTACAAATTACCGTAGATTATAGCATGGTTTATGGAGATTTTTTTGGTAATAAAAATTTTACAGCGAATAACCAGTACCATCTTTTAAAAAATGGTGCATCGAACCTAAAAAACCAAACTCCGTTAAAAAAGTTAGCTTTTTTCTTTTTCTGTGTTTATAAAAAAAAACTGTCAAAACAGCGATTTTTTCTTTTAGAGTAAATTTTTTCCAGAGAAGATTCGGAAAAAACGCTAAAATTTATAACTTTTTTAAAAATTTCTTACCTGGACCCTTTAAAAGATGGAAAGCTGATCTTTGGGTACATAATTATTTATGATATGTTAATTAAACAGCCAAAAGGCGGGTGCTGTCCAATGTGTGTTTTTTTAATTGAAGTTAAAATATTTTACAATGATATTTTGAACGATTCAGACTATTAATTGTAAAGGTGCTCGCCCAATAGCGCGACGCGACGCGAAGCAAAGCGATTAAATGGTGCAGGGATACTTTACTTGATATTAAACTGAAACCCCCCATCTAGGCGATGCGAAGGAGGTTTTAGTTGGGTTCCATTGGGTTGTTTAGTAGATTCTGATTTCAAGGTATGTGAAAACAACTTTTTTTTGGTGTTCTATAGACGTCTAAATTAAACTGAGAAGTTCAAAAAACTTTTCTCCCGACATGCGAGAGTATTTGAAAAATTATCTTGCATCTTTTCTCAAATCTGAAAATAAGTGATGGAATTCTCCACACCATTTTTTTCATTTATTTCCTTTCCCCCAAACTCTCCTTTTCTTTTTATTTTCTTCCTCCTATATAGCAGCAATTACTCCAAACACAAAAATTTCTTCGTCCGATGAGCTCTCCATGATAACTCGCAACCGACTGCCACATTTTGGACGATTTTGCGTAGCGTCACCCAGTGAGCGGAAACTTGTCGCATCGCATCACGTTGCTTAGCGTCGCGTCGCGCTAATGGGAGAGCACCTTGATCGTCCGATTTAAATGTAGGAAACGGATTACTAAACTTGATATTTTAATCAACAAGTAAGAAAAACGGCTTCAAATATTGTGTAACTACGCGCTATTTCGCTGTCTAAGGGCAGAGTAGTGGGAGATTGAAGCAGGCTAGGAGAAATATACCGCGCTGTTCGTATTTCTACGGCTTGCTTTGAACCCTTACCACTCTACTCCAAGAGCGAGATTGCTTGTATACAGTAATGTTTTTAAACTTTTTGCCAAACCCATATGAAAATGAACGATATACAAGTTGTAGAATAAAATATGAGGTTTAATTATCCATTTACTACATACCAATCGGACATTTTCCATTTAATACGCGGAATCGTCCAAAATATCACTGCAAAATATTTAAACTGCGATTAAAAAAAATACATTAGTTGTTAGTGTTTATTAAAAAAGAAGTTACTCTGCGTCAAAAATGTATACCTTATTAAGGTCTCTAGGGGCAACTGTTTTCGAGATAAACGCACTTTAAAGGACCCCGCAATTTTCCTATTGGCGGAGCGATTCCGTAAGTCTATCGTGTCGTTTTTTTTTTGGGGTAGAACCAGATCAAACCTGGTAGGTTTCTTTGAGTATGTCACCGGGCACATGAAATCGTATTTTACAATTTTTTTGGTCTCGAATTTTTTTTTTAAAAAAAAGTGTTTTTTTTCTTACAAAAAAATTTATTTTTTTTTTTCCACCGCCATAACTTTAAAACTATCAAAATCCCAAATTTTTTTTTAAATTTTAAAACCCCCCTTAGCCCCAACCTTATAAACGGGGTTTGGGCCAATTCCCCCTTTTTAAAATTTCAAAAAAACATATAAACTAAAAATAAATATTTTGGTATTAAATTTTTTACCAACGATAAACTTTTTTTTTTTAAAATTTTTCTACATGCACCCAAAAAAAAGGGCCCAAAAAAAAAAAATTTTTTTAAAAAAAAATTTTTTCCCAAAACGTATCTTTGGGGGCAGCTTTTTTTTTAGAAAAAAAGTATTTGGGATAATCCCCCCCTTTTCGGATAGCGTCGTAGTTTAGTAATACATTAGTGGTGGTTTTCAAAAAATTTAAAAAGTGTCCCGTACTTTTAAAATTTTAAAACAAGGAAGAAAAAATTTTTTAAGAAAATTGTGTATGTGGTTTTTAAAACTTTTTAAAAAACCTAAACCCCTATTCTAACCCCTTTGGGCGGGCGACCCCCGGGAAAAAGTGGTCCGCGGAGAAATTTTACTAGTCCGCGGACAATCGGCGATCCGCAAAAAAATTTACTTATTAAAAAAACAATAATAACTAAATTTTGGTCCGCGGGCCAAAAAGGTTAAAACGCTGACCTAGAATACAAGGGTTGTTATCATTACTATTGGTCGAAAAAATGCAGGACAATCTGGCAAAAAAAATTCTGTCAAAAAAATGATATTTTAAATGGCAAAATTAAAATAAAATATCATAGACTGTCGTAAAACTTACCGATTCCCAAAACTTTATCATAATTTGCAATCAGACAGTGGCGCCCCCGGTCCCAAATTTTTGACCTAAACAAATCGCTAGTTTTAATATTAGAAAAATGTGTTTTTTTCAGCAATAGTAAAAATAAAAAGAAAAAAGTTATATAAAAAATATTTTAAACAAAAATTTAAATATTATTAGGTACCTTCATAGTATAGTTTTACCTTTATATTATTTATATTTTTTGAAAAAAATACAAATTTAAATTTTTATCCTATAAATCTTTGTTTAGGGTATTTTTTTTTTTAATAGTACTGAATTTTTTTAGGTAGCAGAAAAGCTACCTATAAAAAGTAATAAAGCTGCCAGGAATAGAAATGACATTAATATGTTTATCTAAATTACGTGGCTATAAAGATTTTTTTGGGCGTTTGTTGAAATATCATAAATTTGTTCAGCCCTACATCTCTGAAAGGAAACATAAAATCCACAAAAATAGGAAAACGGTTGCCAACCTACACGAAAATAGTTCAAAATCTACCTTTTCTGCAGTATTGGTAGTGATGTTCAGATGATCTTTTACTTCCCAGAGAAATGTCCAAAATTTAAACTTTATTGGGCTGCTGCCATAATGTAGTGCAATGGCTTTATTCAACAAAATTGAATTTCCAACATGTACTTGTGTAAAGAAGAACTAAAATGTTGCAAGGAGTGTCAATTTCGTTCCTGCAATATTATTATTAAAGATTTTAAGGCAGAAATGCATTAAATTTACGTAAAATCACTAATGAACGCCTAAATAACTACTTAATATTACATTTTTGGGTCTGTAAAAAAAATCCCCCACGGAATTGGACGATTTTTAAATTTGCAATGTAAAATATTTTTTAAAATATTATTATTTAAGGCAAAAAAATGCGGATGATGTAGTTCTCACCAAGAAAAGCGCAATAAAAATTCTAAAAATGGGTCATTTTTGACATTTTTTTTAACTATTTTACGATTTACATGTAATAAATTCATGCATCGCTTCAAGACGTTTACAGTGTTGCTAAACAGAAATTTTTAATTATAATAAAAACCTTTGCCGTTACCATAAGGATAATTTTCGATAAATCAAAAATTTTGAATTTCAAGCCAGTTACAAATATAATTAGGGAAAATAAAAAGCCGCTTTCAACCAGCACTAACCCGAGACCAGAACGGCGCATTTATAATAAAAAAATTTACAATTTAACGGGGGTAAACCTCCGGAACTAACCAGAACTGACCCTGTTTGAAAGTTGTTTTTGTTAGTTCTGGTTAGTTTTTTTATAAAAAACAACCTTAATAATACCAAATTTTTTAAAAAAAGTCTGCACCCCTTGCTTATTCAAGCAGCATTCAGACATGTCAAAGAAAGCTTTCTATCATCTCTTTATATGGAAAAAAATAATTATATATTCCTGTTTAAAAAAGCCCTTTACAAGCCCAGTTTATATTTAATGTATTTACTATTTTCTCAAATTTCTTTAAAAAGGGCCCAAACATCAATTTTTTGTTGCTAAAAATTTTAAAAAATAATGAAGTTTTGAATTAAATCAAAAAAATAACAAATGGGTATTTTCTTTACCAAAAATAAAAAAGTTGAATAAACCTACTTATTAGGTGGGTAATTAATAACAATGATTTGGCATTTTTGTTTTGGGTTTAAAAAACACCCCCCCGTTTTTTGGGTATTTTTAAATTTTTTTTTTCTAAAAAACTTAAGCAGCCCTTGATCTGCGTTTAAACCTGTTGATACAACTTTAACACCTACTACATTTTTTCCCCCCGGGCCGTAAGATCTTTGTAGTCGGCCGGTCCCCAAACAACGCAAAAAAAAAGACTTTTTCCTTAAAAAAATATTATGACCCAAAACTATAAAAGAAATCTAAAAAAAATTTTTTTTAAAAAATTTTTTTAAAATTAACTACAATTTTTTTGACATGGATTTAAATTTTCAATAATAAAATTTTTTTTGTTTTTCCAAAAAAAATTCCCTTTTAAAAAAAAATTTTAGTTTGTATATTTTAAAAAAATTTTAAAAAAAAATAACGGGCCCAAATGGGACGTTTTTGAACGCTATTTGTTCACTTTAATCTAAAAAAAAATTTAATTGATAGCATGAATATTATTAAAGATAGGAGGGGGGAAAGGGGTTAAAAAAAGTGTTTTTTAAAACCGAAATTTTTTGGGTTTTTTGAAAAAAAAAACTCTCGACCCCCAAAAAAAAATCGTAAAAAATGTTTTGTTACACGATTACCTTATTTTAAAAATCCCCCAAGTCTGGTTTGGTTCCCCCCCTTTTTTTCTCAAATAAGCGACTTTTTTCAAAATTTCTCCCATATGGAAAATGGGTTTTGGAATTGTTTTTTAAAATTTTAAAGTAATGGTTTTAAAAACCTTTTTAAAAAACTCAACGGGGGAAAAACCCAAAACTCCTCTAACCCCCCCCAAAAACACCCCCAAAAGTCTTCAAATCCCCAGTAACCTTTAAGGCTGAGTTTGGGGGGTTAGAATTTTCGAGTTTTGTGTCGTAAATTTTGATGGCCTTGAGAACTATTACTTTGCAAAGTTTTAAAACAATTGGTCGACATCCATTTTCCATAGGAAAATTGCGGCGTCCTTTAAAGTGCGTTTATCTCGAAAACAGTTTCTCCTAGAGACCTAAATGAGGTATACATTTTTAACACCGAGGGAACTATAGTAACTTCTTTTTTAATAAACAGGTCAATATAGTAGGATTGAAAAAGTTATGCCATCTAAAACAAGTGGGGTGGGCCGTAGCTGGCGCCCGCTACTAGCAACATAAAAGTATGGACGAATTTGAATTTTTCGCCTCAAAGAACCCTTGAATCCCCAATTTTGTACCCCTATGTCCTTTAGTTAAGAAAGTATAACGAAAAAAAAAAAACAAAATTGAAAGTTTGACACCCTGTATCTTACTTATCAATTTTGGGATAATGCAAGTTTACGTTAATTGCATTATTTCGCTCTAAGGAATCTGCTGTTGCTTTGTGCCCCATTACTTTTGGGAAACCCTGTATAAATTTTGTAATGTAATTCATTGATGGGTTTTGTTTAAAGTTTATTTTAATCTTTTTAAAACATGTAAATTAATGCTTGCTTTTAAAAATGTTTTTTTACTAATAATTTATTTTTCTTAACCACTATAGTTATATTCCAGAAAACCGTAGTAGATTTTATTGGATCCTTCATATGCACCTAATATTCTAAAAAACTATTTATATAGGTATTATAGGTGGACTGCTGTCAAAGGTAAACACTTTGCTAGAGAAGTGTAACTGTGTAACGAAACTGTCAGCAAATATAAAATTTAATTGTTATAGTACAACACCTATATAATCTATTTTTACCCGATAAAAAATACATTAGAAGTCACGCTATAATGAGAGATTGTTATTTTAAGTAATTTTAATGTGGCCACTTATTCTATTCATGATCTCTTAAATCACTAACAAAGATATATGGGAATCTAACAAGATAACTGTATTTTAAAATTAACGAATCAAAAAACAATTTGCACTAGGAACAACATTAATAATTTGCAAATAATATAAGCCACAATAGCCAGGACAAAATTATACTATTCCGGTTGACAACCAATTAAATAAGACTTTAACTTCTTTGTATACCATTTTCAAAAGCGTATTTTAGATAATATAATTTAAATAATCCCTATCATAAAGGTTTTTTTTTAAGTTTGTTTTTCGATTTTGCAAAAAGATCTTGGTTTACAAGCTTACAAGATTCAGCTAGTGCAAGTAAACAAGCAAAATTTTCGGATCTGGAGTGAATGTTGTTTAGTGTGCTTTATGGGCAGGTAAAATCATTGGCCCATATTTCTTCAAAGATGATGCCACCTAGAATATTACAATCAATGGAGAGCGCTATAGATCAATGATTACTGACTTTTTTGTTCCCCAGTTAAATGACGTTAATGTGGAAGCGCTTTAGTTCCAATAAAACGGCGTAACATGCCACACAGCAAGCGACACAATTAATTGCAGGAAACATTCCATGACCGCATAAATTCGCGTAATGGACCTTTGAATTGGCATCCACGATCGTGTAATATCACACCAATGGATTATTTTTTGTGGGGGTATATGAAGTCCTAGTCTATGCAGATAAACCACAGACGTTGGACCATTTTAAAGAAAACACTTGCCGCGTTATTGCTCTCTTTACTAAACTCTCTGCATACTGAGACATACTTGGATTTAGCAGACCCTTATGCAAGTTAATACGAAGATTTATCTGTTTTTTTTATTGGGTGTGTAACAAAAATTTAAATGATTCATATTTAAAAGTTCATATAAAAATATTTGCATATATGTTATTTAAACAATATTTATTCCATAATCAAAAACCAATTTATATTCATAACCGGAAGTAATAAATTAGCAACAGCCTTAAGTATCAAACTTTCATAAAGAATCTGGTTTAATTTTAGTACACTTAGAATAAGATGGCACATTGTAATCGAACTACAATCATTGTATTTTATTACATAACGCGGAAGAATTAAATACTTGCAATGTTGCCATTACTTTGTATTTATGCGTCAGTTAGATTTCAGACCTTACACATTGCAGAAATAAATTATAAATATGAAGAAAAAACTAAAATATGTAACTTTTACAGGGGCAAATAAGATAAAATCCACAGGCACCGGTTTTATCTAACTCATCGGGCAACCGAAATATGTAAAAATATACATTATCCCTAGCCACCATTAAATACTTTTTTATCTAGGGACAGGCCAAGGAGGCTTAAGGTCAAATACTCGATACTGTGAGCGTCTAAGTAAAGAGAGAGGATGTCCCTTACAACACCTCAGTGCGCAAAAGGTGGAGGTTTTGCCTCCGGCGCAAGATATGCCTTTGGATGGAATCAAGAAAGCTAAATGTTGTAAAAGAGCAATTTGATTCCGCACAAGTGGTAATAGTATTTTACGTAGGATCTTTTTATGCATCTAAAGTGTACAAGTAAGAAGAAAATAAATTATTCCTGCCCCAAAAGGGAAATTTAAGGTTTTTTGCAGGTGCTGAGGAAATAGACGTAATGTGCTTAAGCTATTTAATTTTATTTACGAGTATCGCTGACGAAATAAATTCATTCTTTTTGTAGACCTTGGGCTCTCTTATGTAGGATATGAAAATTGGCAGATATTTTTTGCGACAGCGAACCGTCTGAATATTAAAGATCTTGTGAGAAATAGCTGCATTTCTCTGCGCTTTCTTTTTAAATCAGGCCTGCGATCAGGCCTAAAAAAATAAATGAATTTAACTACCGCAGACTAAAAATCGTTAATGTGAAAAGGAAAAAAGTTGGTGCCAGTACAGAGCCAAGCTAGAAGACTGATCGTCCACGAATCCCAGAATTATATATTATAGCCAGACAGTTTTTAAATTGGTGAGTGACTTTATTAAACACTTGGGAATATCAATACAAATGTAATGATAACAGGTCTTAATATTAAACTGAAATGACAACCCTGTGACTTTGCAATTATTAATCATGCATAACAATTTAAAAAATTAGTATATGTTTTAAACTGAAAATTGCCTAGCTTTTTACACGGTGTAAGATTGTGGCTTGATCTGGTCGTTGATTTACCTATTACTTATACCCTTTTTAAGATAGGTACAGCTATTTTATTTAATAATAAAGTAAATATCTTACATTTTATATTAGCTTATAAATGTTTTTTCTTTTAAGCTTGGAACTGAGGATTAATCCAGAAAATCAAGGAATATATTTTACTATTTGTAATTATGTTTAAAATCTAATTTTAATTGATAAATACTAAAAAATTGCTGCTTCCCAAACGTTAGAAACAAGTTTAAAAGTACTGGCTCTTTGAAACAAAAACCAACATACGGATAAGAAGGAAAGATACTATTAATGGATCATCCATCACCGATAACACAGTAAGATTATTACGGTTTTTAAGCAGAATAAAGAGATAAAAAAGAGACAATACCTATATTGAGTACCACCTGATACGTTTAACTTAAAAGCAGCTGTCTTAAATAATAATGACGTCAAATATAAGCGGTAAAGTTTCCTTAAAATAAATATCCAGAAGCGAGTGGATTTAACTTTAGTGCCTCTTAATTCGTAACTAATATTTTAATGAAATTTTTTATGTTATTAAAAAAGCAAGAATACTGAAAAAACTTAAAAACTAAATATCGAAATAAAACTATACCACTAAAGATATAACTTTTCAAAGCAGACGCAAAAACGTTAAGGTTGTATTTAGTGCTCGACCGACGGTCAGCGCTAATATCAGTCGAACAAAGCTATATCATTTAAAATGTATATTCAACTACAGACTGCTGCACTGCACTGTAATTGATCATACATTTTTATGATATAGCTACGTTCGATCGATGTCAGCCATAATAACAAACCATTTTAATCGCGCTTACAAAAATGTAAGTCAAAAGAGGTTTGTTTTTTGGTCTCTTCTAAGAGGTCAGCTACTGAACCATTTTATTTGGATAAAGTATTAATTGTTTTTCTTCCTTCATATTAGGACCAACGTAAATAAATTTAAATTGTTTCTTATTTTCTAATTCATTAACACGAATACTAAGCTGCTGGTGGAAAATCTTTTTTGGAACTTTAGGTTTACTAAAAACTAGCAAATCTTTTAATGTACCCTCAAAAGTACACCTTAAAGGATGTCCTGGGCTATCTTTATAGCTCTGACATTTAAAAAATTGCAATAAATATGGATCAGTCCCTACTCTTTGTGCAACAGCCCTAACAAATTGGTCATACGTCATTCTTTGTGATAATTCCATTATAAATCCTTGATCATTTTGTATTGTTTTATCCACCAATGTAACTTCTACCCTATAAAAGAGATCTTTGTAATAATCTATACAAGTGGGCAAGTCGGAATTCACATCGCCTTCACCTTTTTCAAAAATAATAATGTACCCATCCATTAATTCCTCCAGTATCTTTTCTATGGGTTCTTTAAAATTGCTTATTGAGGGTACATTAAAGATTTGCTAGTTTTAAGTAAACCTAAAGTTCTAAAAAAGATTTTCTACCAGCAGCTTAGTATTCGTGTTAATGAATTAGAAAATAAAAAACAATTCAAATGTATTTACGTTGGTCCTAATATGAAGGAAGAAAAAGAATTAATACTTTATCAAAAGTAGTTGCTGTGTTTGAACGTTTCACTAGCAACAAAGGGTTTATGGAATATTTCAGTTAAAAAATAAGATTACAATCCATATGGAAATTGCAATTGGCAAAAAGTTAAACATATTACTGAAAAAGATCTTTGTTTTAAAACATCTTTATATGAACATTTGATTATTATATTTACACAGGACTAGTTATAAATTATTCATATTACTAATTATTATCTAGATTTATAGTTTTTGTCTAGCCAAATCCACAATTAAAAATATTTCTTGTCTAATCGACTATTGATATTACTTTATGATCGATCCGGTGTACTTTGACCTTCGAGCATATACCTACTAGAGGTAGCCTTACTGCTCGACCGTGCGCACAAGTGTGCGAGAGAGAAAGAAGAAGAGCAGTATAACCTTTTTCTCTCGCTCCACGTGCCTAAGCAAGAAAGAACGGTTATACTGCTATTCCTCTTTCTCTCTCGCACACTTACGCACGGCCGAACCGCAAGGTTGCTTCTAGAAGGTACAAGCTTGAATACTTTAACAAAAACAAAGTTAAATCAGGTTTACCCAAGCCCGAATATTAGCTATATTCGAGGGAGCGATTCTGAACCAGTTCAGGGACTATTCGCATGCACAGGGAAAAACGGCGTTTGCGGTTATTAAAATTCTGAGTTTTTAGTAACAGTTCCGTGTTCGCGCATCACATTAAATCGGTTTCTTATTCATTCGTAATCGGATTTGCGATCATCGGATTTTTGTTAATACTCGAAAGTTTGGTTCAGCTTTTCATGCCCAGTATCGATATGGTCAGCTGTTTTCTGTTTTTGTGAAAGAGCAATCTAACATAGTATTACATTTTTTAGAAATTTTATACAGCTTCGTTTATAAATTAAGTCTGAATTTATGCCACATTACAAGAAAATTTTAGTGACGGTTATTTTCTGCCTGGGGTAAATATCAATATGGCACATAAATTTCGCCCATCTCGGCCCGAACCAAAATTTGGCATGCTTTTAAACCGCCCATCTCGGCTCAAAAACATAAATATTTAGTTGATTTATTAAAATTGGTTACTAATCCTAGTCGTGCCCATATTATGAGGGATTACATACATTTTGACGCGAAATAAAAAGTATAAGCTAATCAGAACTAACCCCATTTTCTGGCTTAGGTTTGTGTGAATGCTGTCGATTCGAGAGTTTTTAAGTAAGCATTAAAATTGATTTATTACTGGTACTATTTTACCCCGTTAACTATATATTTCTCTAAATTCAGCAGAACTACTCATCTTAATTTTGCCTCGGATTCAACATACTAGTTGAATATTAAAATACAACTAAATATTTTTGCCATTACTTGCATAGATATTAACTACAATACACTTTGTCGGTAAACCCCAGAATCTAATTAGTTCTAATTTAAAGAAGGTTTTATTGCACATCGAGCTGAGTTAGATATTTTTTAAATGCATTAAAATCATTTTATCTGATTTATCTCTTTTTGGGGCTGAGTATCAATAAGCACATTTCTGTATTCAGTGTATTTTCTCCCATATCAAATTCTAACTCTTTTGATGCTTCGTTATAATAATAAAGTTTCTACAAAATATACATTTTTCTTGTTTTATGGCACCTCAATAAACACTAATAAAAATTAAAAGTCATTAAAAATTTACAAAAAAGCAGCTTCAACTTACATATATACTTTAACTCGTTCTTTCTTTTAAGATTACTTATCGGAAAGTAGAAATGCTTAAAGAGAAAAAAGCCATTTTTTAACAAATTTTAAAACTACTTATTTTTACAAAATCCCGTTAAAATGATTTAATAATAACAAGGTCGAGAGGATATAATAAATGATTTCTAAAGTTGTATAAAAACAAGATTTGAAAAAAATTATTATATTAAACCTTTTCTATTCCGGGCTGGAGTTTATAAAATTTACTTCTCTTGCCATATAAACCAGACCACAAATAAAAAAATATTATTCCGCAAAATGAAAGTTTCAGTAAGGAATATATACTACCGTCATAAAAAAAGTGAAAAGGCAGTACCATAAAAACACATACAATTAATTACTCTTGCTTTCGTCTTTTCAAGTATTTATTTTAATCAAGAATACCTTAGGCGTGAAAAGCTAATAAGAAAATGTGTTTATTATTTGTTTTGTAGTGTGGTTAGACTAGAAGGTGTGACACTTACACAAATGTCATTAACTGTTTACATTTCTCTTTTATCTCTTAAACTTGTTTGGTGGTACAGACTTTAAATAAGTGAAAATAATATATCTTCTATATTTGGTAATTTGTTAAACTTTTCTTAAAAAACTTTTTTTTTGGATATTCTGATATTAGTTTTTTAAAAGTTATAAGCCAATTTTATAAAACCTTAAGATTATTCGGGATTTTTCTAGTGGTGAAGTAAGTATACAGTGCATTTGTAAAGTAGTGGAAAATTCGTTTTTGTACCCGTAAAGTTTAATTTCATTTTTCGCATTTTTTCACATAAAATTGATATATACAGGGCAAATTTCTGAAGGAGATATGATGTCGTTCATTTTTTTTAATGGCAGCTCCCATTTTTTTATTATGGAGGTTTCAAACCACATTTTTGTACATCTGGTTGGATAAATTTGAGTATAGACTAAATTAAAAAAAAAAAAACTTTAAAAACAACTTAATAAAATGCTTGAATTAAACACCTGCTGGCTGCTTTACAGTAGTCAAGATCATGAACTTTTCGAACATTTTAATAACTTTAGGAGGTATAAATTGTATTTCGTGACGAATTTCTTATTTAAATTATCTGGCTTTTTAAGGTACAGTGAGTCTATTAAATCCTGGGCAAAAAATTTGTCAAATTTTGACTTTTCTGCCAATTTTTGTAAATCTTTTTTTTACCTTGTTTCACTTTTAATTACTATAAATAAAGCAAAAGGTAAAAGAGAATATTTATATTTTATAAAAATTGTAAAATTAATAAATTAATTAACAATTTAATAAATTCAAAAAAACTTAAATATCCAAACAATTTAATATTTTATTGCGCCGTTTTTTTCTAAGACAAAGTTTAGCCTTCCAGGCATCGAATGGGTCAATGCCAGGGCGTAGTCCAGATTACCTCGTAACTCATTCCACGCCTCTAAAATTTTATCCTTAAGTTCGTTTACATTTTGCGGTTTAAACTTATTTTCTCCATTTATTTTTTTAACTAATAAGCCCCAAACATTTTCCATAAGATTTAAATCCCGACTACGTGCGGGCTACGGTAAAACCTGATACGCTGCTTTTCCATCCATTCATTGATTCGCCGGCCGTATGAACGGAACACTTATCTTGCTGAAAGATAAAGTTTCTGTTCGGAAATCGATCCAGTACAGAAGGAAGCATGATATTCTGTAGTAGATCTATATATACCTCCGCATTGAACCTTCCTTCGATAAATAACATACACCAAGTCCTTGTGCACTCAGCCACCCCAAACATTTACCGAAAATCACTCACTACTTCTGTCCCTTTGGGTATATTTTTTATCAAATCGTGTTCCTTGAGGCCTGTATACCTTAAGTATCCCATTGTAGTACGACTGGAACACTTTTTCATTGGTGAATATTATATTTTCCCAAAAAAACGGAGGTTCCAAGTAAAATTGTAGAGCAAATCCAATGCGCTGTTCTTTATTTGCATTTGTTAAAAACGGTTTTAAGGCTGTCGGGTGGCAGGCAATTCGGATATTTGCCTTATTCTTCGCCGTGCCGTTCTAACCGATGCTGGGAAATTGCTTTTCGTTTTTGCTGTAACTACAGATTTAAATGGTTGGTTTTTCAAAACATTTACTAAATACCATTCCAGCTCTTCTCTTAAAGGAGTGTTTCCTGCCATTTTTTTTAACAAAATAAATAGTACTCTTTGGGATGTTAAGCTCTTCCGCCACATCCCTGTCTGGCCAACCTTTCTGCTCAATATAATGCATAATTAATACTTTTTGATCCAAAGTTAAGTTTGGCATTTCAAAAAATATTTTTAGATACTGACAATGGACACCCGTTGTTTATTAGGTTTTTTAACAGGTATTCATATTCAGTAAAAGGTGGCATAAGCCTATTTTACGAAAGGGAAAAAGAATTGCCCAAGATTTAATGGCCGTTACTGTACATTTCACTTTTCAAGTACCTCTATAAAGGGTCATTTAAAGATGTTAAATCCAGACCTATTGACATATCAGCTAAAGGAAAAGGCCACCTTGCCAGAAAAAATATGGTTTTTACGAAATTATCATAACGATGAATTTCATAAGCAATATACCTGTTTCCTTTTGGCTATGCATCCCATTTCCAAGTCCAATCACGGTAAGAATTTTAATTTTCTTTCGTTCCGTTAATTTAAC
Source organism: Listronotus oregonensis (assembly GCA_019359885.1). Taxonomy (NCBI): domain Eukaryota; kingdom Metazoa; phylum Arthropoda; class Insecta; order Coleoptera; family Curculionidae; genus Listronotus; species Listronotus oregonensis. The sequence goes on from JAHBCN010005110.1 coordinate 24,285, forward strand.
CATTTGTTTAAAATGACACTATTTTTTCCTCGATAAACACTTTAAATACGCTGCTTTGATATAAAGATTAAAACTGAATTCTTCAAAGAACTAACTTGAAGGACCATCTAACGAAGTTTAAATTCATATCACTGACAGCTGACAACAATCAAAAAATAGTTATTGTCCAGGTTACTGTCAGGTAGCCAACTATGCCCGATTTGAACATTTAAGTTAGTTGTTTTTAGAGTTTTCATTGCCAATAAATTTAGTATTTTAAAATTGTAAAAGCGTTATTTTCCTATTTTTTTGTTATCCAACCCATACTCAAAATTATTATCTTATTGGATAAAAAAAGTGATCTTTCCAACTCCGTAATAAAAATGGGAAATTAATAAAAAATATATTGATCACATATATCAAATTCACATAAAAGAATGGTCAGAAAGGAATTGAGCATTACAGGTTCAAGCGTTAAATTTTTAACAAAATTATTCAATACTTTACGAATGTACGAGTATGATAAAAAAAAGTTTGTTAAAGAACTAATACAGATTACCCACAAAGGAGGTGGGTAAATTCGACCTTTTTTCGCTCATCATATTCGTGAAAATTCAAAGTTTCAATTTGGGCCTATTTTTTATATTTATATGAAGCCGTCTTCATTTACATCTACAATAAATTGTTAAAAAAACAGAATGGCAAGTATCAAAAAAACCCTTCAAACTTGCTATTTTTATTGAAATTTTGCCATTTTACACGTTTTTGATTTTTTATTAAAAAAAAAATATGATGCGCTTAACGCACCAAAATAAATAAAGACTAATTTATAAGCTTATTAAGTGTAATTTAGAGGATAAAAAAATTATGTAATTCAACTTTTATGCATCCTTTAACAGGTAAACTAAAAATGCCCTAAACTTCTCGCTTTTTTCGTTCCTTCATCTCTAGAGTGTCCAGACTATGGAACCTGCTACCGCAGAAGTTTTCCCTCTTCTCCCAGTCTCGAAATATTTAAGTACCGTTTAAACAAACTCCCTTTCACCACACCCACGGTATGTTAGTACTTAGGCGTTAGCCTTCGTGGACTGTCCTAAGGTACAAAAAATATTTTATTATTTATAAAATATCACTTTTGTTTTCCGTTTGTATTCATAAAAGTTTTTTGTCTTTTTATTTATTTATTTTACTATTACGTATAATAAATAATATTTGTATTTTTTTATTTATTTTTTGTATATAATTATACCAAACGATTAAAAAAACTATTTTTCATATAGGCGTCACCAAACCCGTCTCCACTTAGAGCGGCAATAACAACAGACATCCTTTGCCGCGACTGATAAACCGACAAAATTCGGCTTTTGCCAAACTTGGTTATCCGCGGCAGTGCTCGCCTTGCTGGTTTGGTATCCACTATACGCGGCAACGATAACGAACATGCCGCGGTTGGAAGCCTCGGATAATGGATAAGCACCTTAATGATAAACGGGCACTGTAATTTGCCAATATATTTACAGTCAAAGCTTCTTCGCTTCGCTTCCTTCATTCGCGTTTTCACTATTCAAGAATTAAAAAAATGCGAACCAATTCCTATATTCGTGGCTAAAGATTTCTTTATTCGCGGATCTAATCGGTACAGGGTCTTTGATTATATTTATGTGGCTTCTGACGCCTTTATTTTTGAAGACAGAAAAAAAATATAAAAATTGTAGGATTTTTTCCATATTATCTTTTAAAATTATCAGTAAAAAAAAATTCGCAATAAAAAAATGAAAAAATATAGGCAACTTCAACTTTTTTAAATGAAACACCCTGTATATTATGCGCTACAACGAAAGATCTTTTTTTCTGATTTCAAATATATATACATAGATGATATTTGGATGAACCATTTTTAAGATATTTTAGGTTAAATTATTAATAAATTACAAAAAAGTTTCATATCACTATCAAGAAAGCCATGGAAACAATAAAATTGTTATGTTGCCGACTTTGGTGAGGGTTTTTTCTGGATTGACCAACAATGTTTATTTTTGTAATTAAACATTTCTGCTAAAGTGAAGGAAGACTTGTCGGTGAATAGAATTTTATTTAAAAACTTTGGATCCTGCTGCATAAACCTAGCTATTTCCAATGCATACTTAGGTCGGTCCTGCATGTTTTGTTCAGAAAGATTCTGAACGGACATAAATTTATAAAAATAAAATTTGTAAAATTTTAAGGTTAAATAAATTTTATAATCTGTCTTGTTAAGTTCAGATGCCGCATGTGAGATTGAAATTTTAGGATTTTCTAAAATTATTAAAAGTATAGTTGAATCATTTTTAAAATGAAAATGCGGTGTTTTTGAAATGAAAAAAACATAAAAAGTAGCAAAAAGATTTAATTTTTATTATCGGTCGGCTTTGCTTTTTATATGGTCCATTATTACAGACACCTGCGGGAAGCGGCACATTATAAAAAGCAAAGGCGCCGCCAAATCTTTTTTGCAACTTTTGATGTTTTTTTTTCTTTTCAAACGGCACTTCTACAAATATATAAGACAAATTTAAAAGACCTAAGTTCTAGTCGGTCATGGTTAATTCTGGTGAGCAAAGCGGCTTTTTATTTTAAAACAAGCACAAAATCTGTTTTTGGACGGCTTGTTTGTATGCTAGACGCATTCTGGCAATTGCAAAAGGTCAAGAACGCGTTCTGGTCTACGTCAAACGGCCGAAAAGCAATAATTCGGACATTGGAAATATGCTGTCGACCAGAACGCGTTTTGGCCACTTTTTCCGTCCGGATCATTTTAAAAATGATCCAACTACAGTTAGTGCTAGTCCAATAGAAAAAGTATAATAATTATCCTGAAAAACGAGGATATCAAAAACTTTGTTTTCATTTCGTGCTGCAGTCCTTTTCTTCATTTTAAAGCTTTTCAATAAACTTTCTTACTATATATTTAATAGTATCTATAGATGGTACCCGTTGTTAAGGATATAAATAAGTAATATTCCCTTTGCACTGTCGTCACATTATTATTGTTACCATAAAAAAGACGCATAATAGCGATTTTTTGTTCTTCTGAATAACCGACAAAAAAGCAATATAAACTACTTTTAATAGTTAAAATAATAAGTTTCAACTTTTTACAATATTAATACGTCAAATTTATTAAAACAGTTTTATTGTTTTCATAGCTTTCTTGATACTAATATGATTTTTTTTTCAATTTATTTATATTTTTAGGTTAAATATCCTAAAAATGGTTCATCGAAATATCATTAATGTATATATATTTGAAACCAGAAAAAAAAGATCTTTCCTTGTAGCATTGTTTTCATTTTTTTATTGCGATTTTTTTTTACTGATAATTTTAACTATGGAAAAAACCTACAATTTTTATATAAAACATTTTTTTCTGTCTTCAAAAATAAAGGCTCCAGAAGCCACGTAAATATAATCAAAGACCCTTTACATACACATTGATAAAAAAAGATTCCAATATGTAGGTATCCAACCGAATACTCTTTTTAAACGCGTCGTCAGATGGACTAATAGCCGAAATTGCGAATGGAATAGGACAAAATGGGTTTGAACAGATAGAATTAAGTGACATTCAAAAGTTGCTTGAATCGCAAGATGAAGATTTAACAGTAATCGACTTGGAGGAAATGCAAAATTCACAGCTCATTGAAGAAGAGGCTTTAAGAAACACGGAAAAGGTGACATTTAATTTAAAAAATTTTAGTGAAGGTTTAAGAACGGCAAATAAGCTTTGTGATTTCTTTATGAAAAGTAATTCGGCTATGGAACGAAGTCGTATGTTTAAGAGGCAAATTGCTAATGCCTCTGCTGAATATCAGTCTGAATTGAAGGAGCTTTTAAAAACTGCCAAGCAAGAAATATTACAAAATTCTTTAAACCATTGCCTAAGCCCGAAAATTATAATTAATCAATATGGTCAAAAACTTCAATAAAATTATTATTTTTATATACTTGTTTTTTATTTTGTCACCTAGGAACGTATCCTCTGTAATCCCATATAAATTACCATTCTATATTCACGGTTTCTGTATTCGCGGCATATTTACGGAACATACAGACCGCGACACTTGGATAACCTTAAACTAGATTAATCTATTTTTTTAATAATACACAAAAATTTGTATGTGTCAGCTATCTGGAAAAAATCAGTGACAATCAGGAAGCAAAACACATTTATTATTTATTTAATTTATTTATTGTTACTAGGAAAATATCATGTTACACAATTTAGTCGCATATTCTAGTTCAACATTAGGTTAACCTCATGTATTAAAATTAGAATAAAAAACAGCGTAGCTTACTTAAACATATATATTTAATATTATGTGTGACCACCCCTTTCACTTATGACATTAAAAAATCTTTGCGGCATTTATTCATTTAACATCTTAATCAAATTTAATGGAGTTTTGTCCCAATTTTTTTAATAGCTTTCTTTAATTTATTTATATTTTGATATTGTGTTCCATTAGCGTATACTGCTTTACAAAGGCAACCCCAAATATTTTCTATTATGTTCAAATCTGGAGATAATGCTGACCACTCAAGAACTTGAACATTTTGTTTCTGAAACCACAGCTTCACAATCTTGGCTGTATGAATACCTGCATTATCTTGTTGAAAAAGAACTTTTTTTCCTTTCATAGCCTTGTGCATTTTCGGCAATTGATTTTCTAAAAGTTCTACGTACTTCTTTGCATTTTGCGTACCTTTTAAAAAAAGATTAATAGGCCCTTTACCACTAATTGCTCATCATATCATAACACTGCCGAAGGTAGATGGTCTACGCGATAAAACAATTTCATCTCTTTGATGACCACGAAAATAATAGCTAAAAATATCAGGACCGTCTAAATTGAACTTTTTCTCATCGGAAAAAACTACATTTTTCCACTCATTTGCCCATGCCATAAAAGATCGTAAAATTGTCAAAAAAAAACCGACAAAACCCTAGAGTAATACATAATTATTTAATGCAATTATTGGAGAAGCTTTAATTTTTTTGGCTACAGCCAGTCACATTAAAGCAAGAACCCGGGTTAAGGCCAGTATTCGGACTATTCAACGAGTTATAAAATCTTCAGATCACATTCGGGGTCAGAAACTTAAAAGAAAACCCGTCCTTACAGCTAAACATCGTTATGCTCGACTGACATTTGGACGATCCTATATGGCATGGGCAAATGGGTGGAAAAATGTAATTTTTCCGATAAGAAAAAGTTCAATTTAGACGGTCCTGATGGTTTTAGCTATTATTTTCGTGATCTTCAAAAAGATGAAATTGTTTTATCGCGTAGACCATCTACCTTCGGCAGTGTTATGGTATGGGGTGCAATTAGTAGTAAAGGGCCTATTGATCTTCTTTTTTTAGAAGGTACGCAAAATGCAAAGAAGTACGTAGAACTTTTAGAAAATCAATTGCCGAAAATGCACAAGGCTATGAAAGGAAAAAAAATTCTTTTTCAACAAGATAATGCAGGTATTTATACAGCCAAGATTGTGAAGCTGTGGTTTCAGAAACAAAATGTTCAAGTTCTTGAGTGGCCAGCATTATCTTCAGATTTGAACATAAAAGAAAATAGTTGGGGTTGTAAAGCAGTATACGTTAATGGAACGCAATATCAAAATAAAAATAAATTAAAAAAAGCTATTAAAAAGGGGGGGGGCAAAATTTCATTATATTTAATTACGAAGTTATATGAATCAATGTCGCAAAGAATTTTTAATGTCATAAGTGAAAAGGGTGGTCACACAAAATATTAAAAATATATGTTTAACTAAGCTAAGCTGTTTTTTATTCTAATTTTAATACATGAGGTTAACCTAATATCGAACTAGAATATGCAACTAAATTGTATAACATGATATTTTCCTAGTAACAATAAATAAATTAAATAAATATTAAATGTGTTTTGCTTTCTTATTGTCACTGATTTTTTTCAGATAGCTGACACAACTTTTTGTTTATTATTTAAAAATTGGATTAATTTAGATTGAGGTCATCCAAGTGTCGCGGTCTGTATACCTCGCAAATAAAGATCTTTTTTTACTGTACTTTATTTGAAATAATGCTGATAAAATAAATGGCTTGTGTTGTTAAAAAATTGCCAACCGGATTTGTTTAAGTCAACATCATTATCATTTATAAGTAATACTTTAACGGTAATAAAATATAAGTTTAAAGGTCAAACCTAATATATTAATTTTCGTGACAGGTGCGATGTCAAGGTTGACATAAGAATCATCCGTGCATGTACACTACATATATACCATGTCTGCAGGTCAAACATCCGCGATTTAAATGTTTTCCTTATTTAGTAAACCACGAAATTATATATGACGTGAAGCTCGGGTACATGCCCGAGGATGGTGACTAAACTCTAGTGAAAAGGGAGATGGTAACTAAACAAAGAAACGAAAGTGTCTAAATAAACAATCTTGTTCATTAGGATCGTTGACTTCCTTTAAATGCAGTTATGTTCTTTTGTGTACTGATCAGAACGTAACAAGAACCGAGTGGGTGGGTGGATTCTGCCTAATTTTAGTTTGGGTCTAGCTCAAGAGCACCCTTTTGGATGTTTCAAAATAAATAAACAAAACTATTTTATATATATATATATAATATATATATATATATATATATATATATATATATATATATATAATATATTCAATATTTATAATTATTTTAATACACTTTAAACTTCTGTTTAAAAAGTGTATATCAGTTTTTACTTTTCCATTATTTTAACAAGTTACATTTATATAAATAACAATAAATCAAAACAAAGTACGCTTTAGATTATCAAAACCAATGTTAAAAATGTTTAATTTATTTATTATATAAATCATGTGTAGATATAAATTTCTTTTTCCATCATATAACTTGTACGAAAACAATAGTTAGTTATCGAAACCTAAAAGTTGCTGTATGTTTTAAAGTCCTATATTCGAACAGGTGCTTTCTTAAAAGGCTAGAAGTCTCAGCAGCTTTGCACTGTCAATCTTTCCATTAACAAGCTTGTAGAAAAAATAATAAGCAGTTATCGCACCTTTTTGTAGTGTTTTAAAGCCCTAATGAAGTCGTCTAGTTTCATATAATATGGCATGGTACGGAAAGTAATGTTTGTACTAGAGATAATTTACAAAAAGCCTTGACGCATAATGAGAGGGGGGGTAATCGGCTTTTTTACTTTTTGAATTTTTTACCAGCTAGGCTTGTTAAGAATAAAAAGACGTGCTGTTTCCTGTGTTTTTAATTTACGTAGGGGCTTCAGGAAGTGTTTTATTAAATCATAAAAATTTTCGTTTTTTTCTAATGTCTCATCCGCATTAAAAGATTTTTTAGTTTTATTTGCGCCAGAATAAAGGTCTACGAAGCGCAGATTAAGCAAATTTTTTTAATTTTTGGCGGAAAAATTAAATTTTTTTAGCTTTAAAAATTTTAAATATTTCTTAACAAAGCCTATTGACTCATGTTATGATGAAAAAAATATTGTGATGTGTCTTTAGTAGGTCTAGCTTCATGAACTTTTTCATAATTTTTGAAATGGTGATATAGGGTCAAAAAATTCAAAATCTCAATTTTCTATGAAAAATAGGTTTTGGTCAATTGTTTTCAAACTTTGCCTTGTGATACTTCTCAACACGCTGATTAAAAGTCTTCACGAGCACAAAATCCGAAAACCCTCCCTCAACCCCCCAAAATCACCCTCAAAGGTCACAGGGGATAATTTTGACTGATAGTTTGGTCAAGTGCTTTGTGAAATTTTTTGAGAGTATTGTCGGATTGTAGCCACTTAAAGAGATACAGTGCTACAGCCTTACATCTTCTATACCTGGATTTCCTACGGGGTATGTTACCCCTCTCCTTCATCCCCCCAATATCTCTACCCCCGACTTCAGACCTCCAACACCTAAAGTTTGCTTCCCTGTTGCCGGGTGGCGAAGCCATTTTATCATGAATTCCATTCCTTATCCAGTTATATTTTATATCCACATTTTACCCTCCAACCCAAACAATTGAATATCCACTCACACCCCTCCCCTTAAAGGCTTGCAATATGAAGTTCCTGCTTACGGAATTTAAACTGTAACTAATTAAGTGGCTACAACCCGACAACACTATCGAAAAATTTCGCAGAGAAATTGACCAAACTATCAGTCAAAATCATCTTCACCCACCTTAAGGGTTATTTTGGCGGGGTTTTCGGGTTTTGTGCCCGTGAAGACTTTTGATCAGCGTGTTGAGAACTATCACTATGCAAAGTTTAAAAACAATTAGCCGAAACCCATTTTCCATAAGAAAAATCCCCAGTGACTTTTAAGGGTGATTTTTAAAGGGTTGGGATGGTTTTCTGGATTTGTGCCTGTAAAGACTTTTGATCAGCGTGTTGAGAACTATCACTATGCCAAAGTTTGAAAATAATTGACCAAAACCTGTTTTCCATAGAAAATAGAGATTTTGAATTTTTTGACCCCCTATCACCATTTTAAAAAATACGAAAAAGTTCATGAAGCTAGATCTACTAAAGACACATCACAAATATTTTCTCTATCAAAACGTAAGTCAATAGGCTTGTTAAAAATATATTAAAAACTTTTAAAGCCTAAAAAAATTGAATTTCCGCCAAAAATTGTTTGAAAATAATTGGCCGAAGCTCATTCGCCATAAGAAAAATCGGCAGTGACTTTTAAGGGTGATTTTGGGGGAGTTTTCGAGTTTTGTGCCCTTAAAAATTTTTGGTCAGCGTGTTAAAAACTATTACTATGCAACAATTGGCCGAAACCCATTTCCATAGAAAATTGCGGGATCCTTTTAAAAAAATCGTCTTTACCAGTTTATCTTAAACCTTGTTAATCCAGAAATTATTTAAAACTTCTATTCTTTTAAGAAATTAAAAAATAATAATAAAACTACAAGGTTTTCCTTAAAAAAATTCGAAAAATAGCAAAAAATTGATTTTGAATTTTTGACCCCCTATCACCCTTTCAAAAATATGAAAAATTTTTAAAGCTAGATCTACTTAAGACACATCACATATATTTTTTATTATAACGTGTGTTAATAGGCTTGGTTAAAAAATTATAAAAAATTTTAAAACCTAAAAAAAATTGAATTTCCCGCCAAAAATTGTTAAAAATTTAATTTGGCGCAAGCAAAACTAAAAAATCTTAAATTGCAGCTGATATATTAGAAAAAAACGAAAAATCTTTATGATTCAATAAAACACGTTCTGAAGCACCTGAGTAAATCAAAAAAACAGAAAAGCACGTCTTTTTATTCTAAACAAGCCTAGTTGGATGAGATTTTAAAATGTGAAAAGGCCAATTACCCCCCTTATGTGCCAAGGTCCTTTGTTCTAAATCTTGTCAATCCTAAAAATGTGACAATGATAAAAGGGACACCAAATAATGGAACAGTACTCTAATATATGTAGTGTACTACGTACAGGGCAATTATAGAGGGTTGTTATTGCTTTCATATCTGTCATGTGTGATGTTTTTCTTTGGATAAATCCTAACAGAATAAGGCATTTAGCAACAATCTGAACAAATGTTGATGAAATAAGAGCTCTTTGTCAAACAGTACTCCAAGTTCATTGATGTTTTATACAAGAGCTATGTTGTTGATGGTGTAATGTGTTTGAAGCAAATTATTTTTTTTATAACAAAAATATTAAATTTCTGTCAAACACATAAATTATAAATAAAAATTAGACCCCCGTATGTATTACCTAACTTGTGAAAATGAAAAACACCATTTATAACTAATCCAATCCTTTACTTATAAGTTCAATGTCCTATGAATAAAACATTAAGTAGATATCCATATAGTAATTTATTAGTGTAATTAAATAAATAGACTATTAATGTACATTTTATATAACATATTCTTACAAAAGCAGTGCTAATATCATAACATAATCAAAGTACTGTTATTTCTTATTATGTTTTTTTCCTTTTAAGTGTCAAAAAACCTGTCCTTTATAACTCGGTAGTATACCTAGCCATTAGACTATCTAAATTAGAAGTATCTATTATCTAGACACTTTCGTTTGAAAGTGACAAAAGACAAAAAAAATAAAAATCTCCCACATTGGTCACCTTAGTTACACTTGCGAAAAAATAGTCAAAATGGAAGTCAAGTGTTTTTGCAAAGTTAAAAATAGATAGGGCTTTTAAAATTAAAAAAAAAATGTATTTATTTAGTCAGATCTACGTAGTCTAGCCTAACTTGACAAATATTTTTTATACATTTAATGAATTTTATTATGCATCTTTAATTGACTGTAATAAAAAAATGTACACATTGCTCTAATATGAATAATTAAAAAGCTTTCGTTACTTGTAAAAACAATGACCCCTTAAAAAAGTCTTTTGTACATCAATTTTTTAAAAGTACATGCCTTTACTTTGTAAAAGATGGATACATGGGGCATTAATTGAAAAGTTTCAAGAGACTAGAAAAAATCTCCCGTCAAAAGGTAAAACCTAGTAAGCCGATTTTTGGAGAATTTGCGATCTTCATATAATCTGAATCTGCTAGGTTTTGCCTTAATGCTGATACTCCAATTGCATGATTATCAAGGGAGTAGCCAGGATTGTATATAAGGGGGGCAGACAAAGACATTCCTACATTATATTGTTTGTTTTGATCGTTGTTCTTACCAAATGAGTTTTACATGAGCAGTGGGGGTAGTAATAAAAAAATATATAAAAAGCAGAAATAGCTTGAATGAATGCGAGCGGCGACCGATGAAGGCGCACATCATTGGCTTATCAGTTGCCTCCCCTCTCACTCCGCATCCCGCCCACCAGCTCGGATGGATCCTATGTCTATTTTACTTCTTTACTACTTTTTTAAAGTTCTTTTGGGTTTTCACAAAACGTTTTATGATTCATTTTTCTATAACAAAAAAAACTACGCTACCCTTGTCGTTATAAGTGACATTTTTTAGAACAAGAAATGATGTAAACAAAAATTATATTAGAGATTACATCACGTATAGTTGGATTTCACAAGCCAGCCTTTAAGCCTGTTGCTTTCTTAGGTCTTATAAGAAGCGGCGCAAGTTATGAAGCTCGTCAGAATTACAGTTTACCCGCGAACAACCGCTCTTCTAAGGGGGGGGGGCATCTGCCCCTTCCTGCCCGTACCTCGCTACGCCCATAATGATTATCTTAATAAACAAAATTATTATCTCTTAAGATATTCGTCAAATGTATCAGCTGATACTCCAATTGCATGATTATCTTAATATACAAAATGATTATTTATTAAGATACTAGATGAAAAGCCTGTCTCCGCCAGGCGAGAGACAATATTAAGTAGCCTCTGTTCTTCCGTACGGCTAACGGTAAAAAAACACTTTTTTGCTCCTATTTTTGTCCCGGGGGCGAAATTCAAAAAACGGGCTTCGTTAGGTTCTAGCCACTGCTAAAGACTACCACTGTGTCAAATTTCATAATTTTAGCTCAAGCCATAACTTCAGAATCACGTGGACAGACAAATAAATATATATACCTACCTACATATAAATATATTCACATTAGCAAATTCTATAAATAGATTCGTCAAATTGGAGTATCAGCCTAGAGGTAAGACCTAACAGATTCAGATTATAGGCTGGGAGCGCACTGCACAAAAGCTGGCCAATAAGAGATACGCATGAAACATTTTTTTATATTAACTATAGTCAATTCAAAGCAGCACTTGTGCCTCAGCTCAGCGAGTACATTCAAATTGCAATTTTTTTAACTATATTTTTTTGGTACAAGTAAGTATACCAATAGCTCCGATCCATTTAAAAATTGATTGAAAATGTTCTATTTACTGAACGAAAAAAACTAATACACATGTGCCTCGAAGCAATGGGGGATAACCCCTGGCACGGATATTTTATTTCATTTTTTTTTGTCAAATTACTGTACCCATTCCGATCCACTTGAAACTTTAACTAAAAGAACATTTACACTATATTTTATTAAAGCAAAAATAAGTGCCTTCTCTATCTGGGTGTTATAAACCTATTTCAATCCACTTAAAACTTTAACTAAAAGAAGAGTTAAACTATATTTTATTGAAAAAAATAAGTGCTTCCTCTATCTGGGTGTTATATACCTTGCTTAACATTCCTCTATCTCCTATGCTACTATGTGTATAGCTCATTGTTTAAATACTTTTATTATTGATTTAAATATTAATATTAATTATTTATCAAGATATTTACTCGTTCAGAATGATCTGAAAAAAGTTTTAATCATATTTTTAACATCAAAAAAAAACTTTTAAACATTTCTTTTATTAAGCTATCTACTTCTTCAAGTCTCACAACCTTTTTGCACTCACCAATTTATTTACTGCTTCAAAATACAATCATATTAAAGTTTAAACAATAATATAAGTGAAAGAAAAATATTTGCCACATCTATACCGGGCAAAACGCTTGCAATTACTCCATATGCTATGTTGCTACGTGTATAGCTCATCTTATTATTCTTAATAATTTATAAAGACAGTTACTCGTTCAGAATGATCTGGAGAAAATTTTAATCATATTTCTAACATCCAATTTTTATTTCTAAATTATTTAGCATAAAACTTTTAAAATATTGTTTTTATTAAGCTATTCACGTCTTTTAAGCTTACAGCCTTTCTTATTCAAATTATTCACTTTAATTTTTTTATATTTTTATTTTATTATTCTTTTTTTTTGCAAATTTTAACAATTTTATAATAAAAACAAATAAACGAACCCATTTACACTAAAAAACAACAATATTTACGTTACATTTTTTTTCACCGCTTTGAAGCGAAATTTTTGGCCAAAATTATTTTTTTGCGCATACCTCCTTTATTACTTATTTTATTAAAAATGTGTATATAACCTTTTTATAGAGCTTATTGTCAAGCACATTTTTTGTCATATACATTTTTTCAAAGGTCTTCTAGTATTTGAGATATTTGTGTTTTTATTTTAAATTTAACTCGTTAATATCCCAAAAACTAAAAAAACATTTAAAAAATTATTAAACAAAAAATGCGTAGCTTTATTAAATCAATAATTTTGGTAATATACCTTTTTTCCTTAAACCAATGGTTTTCGAGTTATATTGAAAAAACCTATTAATATAAGAAAAAATGTTTCATGCGTATCTCTTATTGGCCAGCTTTTGTGCGCTGGGGTTCCGGACTATAAAACAAAGATCCCAAATTCGCCCAAAACTGACTTACCAATTTTTACCTTTTTACGAAAGAAATATACCATACAAATATCACAAACAAAAAAACTTGCCAAATATCAAATTACTACAAAATTAGCTTTATATGTTGTTAATTAACCAAGGTTACAATGATTTACTATCCGCACACGCGGTCTTATAGTCGCTATGAAATCCCGACGAATGACAACCTGATAAGATCATTATTTTACTTTTACTATTAATTAGGCAGACTATATAACTTTTACGACTAAGCAGAAGTTTATTTTATAAGAAATTAATTTGACGTTTATTTAATAACTTCTAATATATACAGTCATATTAAATGCAACAACGTTGGACCTCCCACAATTTTTAAAACACAAAAGAAAAGCAATCTTACGATTTTTAGATGCCACCCAATTACTGAAGAAAATTAAAATTACATCCAACTACAGTTAACCAAAAACTACCATACAACGTACAAGTACTGAAACCAAGCGTCAAACTTTTTATTTTTTTTATAGTATTAGAAGAAACCTGAAAGACCGAGAAATTATGATTTGTCAAGCACAAGAAATACTTGATCATAACTTAGATGGACGTAGAAAAATTTAAAAAAGGCCAATTCTTAACATTAAACACAATAAAAAAAGAAGAAATGTTAATATATAAATATAATTACTTAAATTTTGCTTTAAATATTTTGTAAATTCTATGGATTTTTTAAATTTATAATGTGATGTTACAAATGACAGATTATAAACAAGAATGTTGGTAATTAAATTGATTTTATTGCTGAAGTAATTTCTAGAAACAGTAAATTTCAATAAACGTAATTTAAATTATTGTTTTGTTATGAATATATTTTTAAGTTTACGTTATATCTCAAAAACAACCGATCTATCCTCGAACCGTCTATAGGTATTTTAAAATTTTTAAACTGTTTTTGAGCTTCTCTTGCACTGAGAAGCAAGGAGTAAAATGTTACAAAAAGATGCTGAAAAACTTCGATTACGACAAATCAAAACATCTAAGCTCAATCCTAACAGTCGAAGAAACATAGATTTAAAATTTTGACGTTCTTAGAAAGTAAATGGTGGTCATTTAAAAAAAGAGAATACCCGGTCGGTGGTCAAAAAAACACTGTCTGCCAAAAAGCGAATGATTGCCGTTTTTTTTTTTAGAAAAAGAAATTATGGCAATAACTTTCCTTAAAAGTCCAACTGCAGTCACAGCATGGTACTGGGAAGAATACCGTCCAAAAGTTACAGCAGCTCTAAAAGCCATGCGTCAAAACTCGAGGTTAGATATAGACCTGGAGCCGAGATGGCTTTTGCATATATCATTGGCCCCACGCCGAGGCTTTGGGGGCTGATAGACATCGTTATTTCCCACTTTGAGTTCTCGGTATGGCAGCCCTAAAATGTGGCTTTTAGCTTCAAACGTGTAACTAATATCCATGCCCCTGGATCGTAGGCCCCTTTTGATTCTTATTTTATGTCAGTGACAAAGTCCGCGAACTCAATTGCCTCCATAGCGTCTGCCATACTGACCGAAATGTGTAATTTTTCCACTGTGGACATAGATCATGGGCCCCACGCTGTTGTTTCATGATCATTGTTAACAGTAAACTGTAGAACAAAAAAAACAAAACGCCTCTGGGGCATCGCCAAGTGACCGCCATAATGGGGGGTTCATTGCTAAAATGACATGTTTGCCCCATTGTGGCCGCCACTTGGCGATGACCCAGAAGTATGGCGTTTTGAATTCTTTGTTCTACAGTTCATTGTTAACAAAGATCACGAAACAACAGCGTGGGGCTCATGGCCCATGTCCACAGTGAAAACATTACACCTTTCGGTCAGTATGGCGGACCTTAAGTGACGCTATATTGGTATGGCATATTGGGTTCGCGGACTTCTTGACAACATAATTTAAGAATTAATGTGGCGCCTATGATCCAAGGGCATGGATATTAATTACACGTTTGAAAATTCACCCCACCTAAAAGCTACACTTTAGGGATGCCATACCGAGGACTTAAGTTTGGAATAACGTTGTCTATCAGCCCCCAAAGCCTGATCGTGGGGCCTATGATACATGCAAAAACCCTCTCGGCTCCAGGTCTAATACTTCGTTTATCCATCAATATAATGCGCCTGCTTATGGAGCATGAAAAACTGCAGTGTTTCTCAAGCCAAGAAAAATACTGTTATTCAATCATTCGAAACAATGTCAACAACAATTAGTGGAATTTTTTTCTCTATGATTCAGACGTATGCAAGCCCTCATAGATGTCAATGGTGCTTACTTTGTTTAAAAATAAATAATAAGTGACTACGACAAATTTTTGTAGCGCCCTACGTACTTCTAAAAGGTTTAACATTACATTTTTTTCAATAAATATTGATTTTTACTGTAAATCGTTAACGAAATATTTTTGTAATGTTTTTTAGTTGTAAAAATTAAACCCGTAATTTTATAAAATTCCTCTGAATTGCGTATAACTGTTTTTGAGTATAAAACAACTGGTCATATCCTTTAAATAACGTTTCCAAAAGTGTTACTGAAACAACAATAAAACTTTGTGGTTTATTTTAATCTTTACATCTTTATGTTGTCAGTTGTCACCACATAATATTTTTTTACGTTTATGAGGCGTTTGAAGAAAATATATTTTGCGGTTACAGCGATATTAACCTAAAAACTCTTTGGTATATTGTCACGTTAAAAAAATATATTTTATTTGTTTAATAGCTTGCAAGAGTCTTGCCCCTGTGCCAATTACTAATTAGATTTGTTAATTTATTAAAATTTTACTTTGTTAATTTACATTACAATGAAGAAAAGTATTACCCTTGGATGTTTACTGCCCTTTGCTTCGCGCCGTGGAACAATTAATCCGCGAAAGAAAAATGCACTTTACTCCTAAGGAATGTATATCGGTTTTTAACTACCTTTTTTTGCATTATTTTTAAAATTAGCTTTTCTTATGTTTATTTTTTGGAGTAATTTTATTTTTACTAAACCAAATTGGGGTAATTGTGCATTAGTGGGGTTCCACCTATTTTTGTCCATAAAAAAAATGGAAAAATAGAAATACTGACATGTTACAACTCTTTTAGGAAAAATAATAACAAAAAAATCAGTGTTAATTTTTATTATGAAAATAAAAAAAATGGGTTCAAGTTTTTTGTCAATAAAATTAAAGATAATACTACTACGGATAGATGGTTCATTTAAATCGGGCTTCCGTAAATGCGAATAAAAGTAAGTCGGTAACCCTGCCCCAGTGAAACGAGGTACGAAACCATGTGCGACATTGCCAATGTCTGTCGCTTGTACCTTATTCGGAACACGAGTAGCGAAAGCGGGCGGCTAAACGAATTGTGTATTTTCTAGTCGCGTTTCATCACGCCAATAGTAAAGGCCTGCCGGCAACACTGTTTAACTTTCGTTCAAGGATAGCGCGAAAATCTCTCGATGGACATCGGCTCGCGTTAGCCAAAGTCCATTAGGGGTATCAAAAATATAGCATTGAATGGTTCATCTTATCCGTAGTAGTATTATCTTTGATAAAATGCATCCATTTAAGTTTAGCAATTTTCAATGATTTGTTTCACATTCCACGTGTAAACCCAAAAAAAATTAGTTATGTTGATTTTACATCCCAAAAAGTAGAGCCGCAATTCTAAAAAAATACTGAAATTATTTATTTGTAACTCAAAATCCTTAAAGATGCAGGTAAAAGGCGTGTTTGGCCATTAGTTTACGTGTTTCCAAGGTTTTATTAGCATTTTTAAATATCAACTGTACTTTTAAAGTTGTTATTACTATTCGCAATAAATGCGAAATTATTTTTCCTTTGAAAGTAATTAAAAAAAATGAGCTCCGATAGTGCAGATGATGTTTTTGAGTATATTGAAACGGGCAAATATAGTTCTAATAAATCTTTTTTCTACTACCTTCTTAAAAAATACCGTTTTCAATCCCTAAATTAGGGTAAAAAACAGTACTTTAATTCCCTAGGGAGGTAAAATTTTACCACCTGTTCCAGCCAAGCATGCCAATTAATTTATGTCTTGTCAATGTCAAGTGATTTCAAATCTTACGTTATACTTTGAAAAGTTCTTAATACAGGGGTTTATCCAAACAATCAAAACCACAATTTAATAATAGAACACAATATTCAAAGACAATTTTTAAAAATTTAAATGAAAACTAGTAGAAAAAAAATATTTACATTCCTCTCTCCCTCTAGAGTAAAGTGCATTTCCTCCCTTGGATCTAAATGCCCTCCGCTTCGCGTCGTGCATAAAATTATCCGCCCGAGAAAAAGAAGCAATTTTTTTCCTTGTTATGTAAATAACTATTACCAGTACCAGTGATACCTCCAAACCTTTAATGGGGTTGGTAATGTCAACATTACATACGTTTGTAAATAAAATAATTTTCTACAAAAAAAGTAAAGAAAATGGAGAAAAAATGCAGCAGTTAGATTACCTATGTTTTTTTTTCAATTCGACAATTTGCTATTATGTCTGGAATCATATCAATATTTTTGGTGAAAACACAGAAATCCGTCTTTCAAGTTTCTCCTTATCTTCAACTGACAAGTAACCTGTCTTTGACAGTGCAACCCAATTTACAGCCCAAAATTAACAGCTACATTTCTGCATACAAAATGTAGAGATTTTAAATTCTCAAAAAACTTCTTGGAAAATCTTTTAATTCGTAAACTACTTAATACCCAATTTTGTTCATTTTCACAATTTTTTACAACAGAATATTCCTAAATAATTTATTATAAAACATTGTGTAACCGTTTAAAATAAAATTTACTACGAGTAAGGATACATTGAAAAAATCGAATTCGATTAGACAAATAGCATCGAACCTAGGACTGTGCTCTTCGTCCTAGATTTGATCGAATACATATAATCCAGTTCCACATCCTTTTAAATTGAATAAAGAAAAGGATGTTTAATGAAAATTTTTAAAAATAACAAACAAATAAAAAGAATGCCTCTAACCTTACTTTTGTGTCGCATTTATGTGTTTTTTAAATAAAATGGCAAATCTAGAAAAAAAGCTGCAATTTTCTTAACAGCATTTTTATAGTTGTAATTAATAGGGTCTGATTATCTTCACTTCTGTGATTTTAAACTTCAGTTTTTTAAAATGTGGATTTTATACTAAATAGTTACGGTTACAACTGTGTTTCAACTGGAGATTATGGAATCGGTACTCCAGTACCGCTTAAACTCATCATCATCGGTCATTTTTTTTAATCGAGTAAATATCGTATAAAAAATACCTACGGTCGCATTAAACTCGATCGCCTTAAAAACAGGATCGATTTGTAGCATTTAATTCAATTCCTTACTCAAACGGAAACGGGTATATCGCATTTTTTGACGAAATAACTTTAATTTGATTGGTTGAATCGGCTTCAATGTAACGATGTACTATTACTCTATAAGATTTTACGTTGTCGTATTTTGCTACAGTAAAAATATGCTTTCAAACTAACTATAGATATCAATATTCCTTAGTACATGTATTTACTAATAATAATTGTATATTTGCATAAAAGTAACGATTTACTTTGTGTATTGAATTTTAATGTCACAACGGACAATAAGAGTTCTAAGAAATTACTAATTTGTAGTTTATTCACGTATACCACAATCTACATAGTGCATTTTAGTAAAAATGTTAGAAATGTTGTACCCCAATCCGGTTGTCTTTATTTACTTTAAGCCATATGAAAACATTTCTTTTAAGTCTAATACAGGGCGCGCCAAAAGTTCCTAAGTGATTTTTAAAATTCGTAATATTTTTTTCAGGTAACTAACTGTGATTTTTCCAGGTCTGTGAAGTCTTGCTATAGAAGTTATATGATGGAGAGACTTACCGTGCAGAAAAAAACCAAATTGTGGAATTTTCTTTTGAAAATAATTATTCCATTAATTCTATTCCGAGAGCATACATATAATTTTTTCATGAGAGAAACGGCTCAGCTGAAATGACTATACGCAACATTATGCATTGCTTTTAAGAACAAGGCTCTGTTTCTGATGTGCCGCGATGCGGAAAATCCCGATTTGCCGTTACCAACGCAAACATACAGTGTGTGATGGAAAGAGTTTAAGAGGACCCCGAAACATCGACTTGGAGAAGATCAACTGAACTAAAGCTCGCTCGAACTTCCCTCAGGCAAATTTTAAGACATTTACGACTTCTCCTTACAAAAATCAGATTGTCCACCATTTACATCCACAGGATTTTAACCACAGATTTTAACAGCTCGCTAGGAAAAATGATTTTTAAACGCCATTCACCAACGTCAACTACACCCCAGTAAATGTACAGTTTGGTGTGGTGTATCAGCGAATAGGATTATGGGGCTATATTTTTTTACAAAATGATGATGGAAATGCACCTACTGTTAATGAAGAGCGATGCAGTCACATAATCCAGAATTTTTTGCGCCCTGCAATTCAAAATGGGCTAGAGATGTAGTTCCAACAAGACGGTTTCACAGCTCGAACATCTGGAGCAACACTAGAATTGTTAAGACAACTTTTTGGAAACCGACTAATTTCAAGGCGAACAGAAATTGAATATCACGATATTACGAGTGACACTTTTTTTTGTATCTTGAGACAGTCCACGAAGGCTGATGCCTAAGTACTAACGTACCGTGGGTGTCTTAAGTGTGGTAAGAGGGAGTTTGTTCACACGTGACTTAAATATTTGGAGATAGGCTGCTGTTATGTAGACTGCTCTAAAAAGAGCAGTTATGCGTGCAGACTGGATGTTAATTTTCCTAGCTAATGTAAACAAATTCCATTAACGAAGCTTTATTTCAATTAAAAAAAAAACAATGTTAAAATGGATTGTAATTTTAAAAAACCTAGGAACTTTTGGCCCACCCTGTTGGGATCTTGGAAACTTGAAGAGATACGAGGTCGGTTAAATGAAGGCAAAGTTGCGTAATTTGATGCTGATCAAAATGCCACTATAAAAGTTTAAAAATTTCAGATACTTTTGAAGACTTTTGAAAAATACCGAATATTCCCGATTATATTTTTATTTTTTTGTATAGTGGCAATTTCCAAAGGAAATCATGTGTTAGAAAAAGACAGAGAATAGATTTTTGGTAAGATCTTACCAGGAAATCATTAATATAAACTTTTTAAATAAGTGCGATATATAATTGATATTAAGACCTTAGAAGCTCTTAAAATCCACAGTAAAAAATCCAGGACCGTATTTTAAAAAAACCAAGTTAATGATGGCAGCTCAAGGACGAAACATCGATGTGTAAATCTAATAACACTGTCTTGTAGAACATAAAAAGTGGCACCGAGAATGTGAAATTTATTTTGTCATGCTCATTCAAATAGTTGTAAAAAAATAAAAATGAAATCGCAAATATTCGGTTTTTTCCGTCCTTGAAAATATTTAGAATTTTTAAACTCTTCAAGGTTTCGAGATCCCAATGATGAGGCTCGAATTTGGAACATCCTGTACTTAAAAATAAAATATTAAAACTAATTTACAATGCAACAGAAAATAGTTTTACTTTTTTTTTGTTAATTCTGTACAACGAAAACTAAACAGGGTCATACTTGTGGCTTTTCTTGTATTTAACAAAAAATGTTAGATAGCCATTTCATATATTTTTTACCTAAGAATCTAAAAAATACCTAAAAAAATGATTTGAATTAAAACAAAAAAGATACGACCTAAAAATTAACATTTTCCTAATGGGACACCTTATTTGGTTTGGTTTATTTTTTAAAAGCGGTTTATTTTTTTTAGCACGTTTCAATTTTTTTTTTAATTAAAATCAGAAGACTCTAATAATATACGCTAGTAATTCCATTAACAAAAAAATTAGGAAAAACTAGTAATCTTTTCTATGGAACATAACATTGGTAAGGTACTTCAGTCCTAAAACGGATTTTCTTAAGAAATAGGTAATGGCCGGTTGCACCAGCAATATTAAGGAACCCTTAGCACAAGGTAATCCTTAAAATGGCCAAACAAGCAATGTGATTGGCTACATAGGAGATTTAAGGGATACTTAACGTTAAGGGTTTCTTAAAATTGTTGGTGCAACCGGCCATAAGTGAAATTAAATATAGGGTTAATAAAAGTGTCTTTTATCTAATTGAAAAAAAAATTATCGTCTGTGAAACGAGATATTAACAATCAAATTGTGCATAATTAACATTGTCCAAATCTGTCACGTATAAAAGCCATGCATTCATTACGGAATATCTCGAGAACTGTTTTTACGATATTTTTAAAAAACTAATGCAATATAAATCAAAGTATAAGAAATTAAAAAAAAACTAAATTTTTTGACCGTTTTGTTAAAAATATTGATGAAAGTTACTAGGTCTTTTTTATTAAAAAAGTAGTGCCATTTCTATTTGTTTTACTAAACGTATGATAGGAAAGTTGAGTCAAAAGATGTAAAATAGTCTAAAATATTACTGAATAACGATACAGATCAATTTTTTATATCAGCTCAATAACTATAATTCCTTCAAGCATTGGAAAACTATAATCTTTTCTGGAACATACTTGTGACTTCATCCTACGGATAAGACAATTAATGGCCCACCAGAAATATGTGAAACGAGATATTAATAATCAAATGGCATAATTAACATTTCCATATCTGTGTATAGCCATGATTCAACGGAATATCGAGAATTTTTGTATTTTTAAAAAGCAATAAGAATGCCAAAGATAAGAAATTAAAATAAAAAAGGACGTTTGTTAAAAATATATTGATTTTTCAAAGCCTACTAGGCTGATATTGTTGTTCATACGGTGCACAGTATTCGAACGTACGCCTTAGAATTAGACAATTGGTCCAAAATGTAAAATATTAAATTTACTGAATAACATACAGACATGTGTTGTGCCTACAATCTCCCACAAAAACACGGGACACGGGGTAGTTCTGATGTCAAGGGACAAAATATGTTATTTTATAATTTTGATTTAACTTTTTTTAAATGATGCGGGATTTGTATCTCGATAAGATTTTAGATGTTTGAAATTTTAACATACTGGCAGCATTAAAAACTGTGATATTTTTCTCTAAGTTAGTCGATTTCACGACATGTGCATGTGCAGGTCTGACTCCTACTAATATTAAGCAGAGTTTTCAGATAAAATTTTCATAAAACATCACCAAGTACTGGGTGCCGTAATTACAGTACTCTTTATTCAGGTATACCACTTACGGTGCCGAGCCTACATCCGCCGGAAGCGTTGTTGAACACCATTATTTATTTATGTTTACGTACGTTTGTGCGTGTAAAGAAATACAACTATCGCGGACTTTTTTTGTTTAAATTATTTCTGTATTTGTATTTAAGGTATACGTGACTTTTTTATCTGACAGGGATAGTAGATTCAACATGAAATTATAATCCATATTATTTCCTGAAACAATTATGTTGTATTCGTAAAGATATATACAAGAGAGTAACAATAAAATTACCTATTCAAGGACGCTAAAATAAACGAAAGATATTTTTAGGATACGATTTAGTAATTTTAAGCTAGGAGTATTATAAAATTAAAATACACTCATCAAAACTACCTTAACTTATTTATTTTTGTTTTAAAGAAAAAGCTATGTAAGCTGGTGCAATATTCATCCTAGATCATTGATTTTACTAGAAACATACAAAATAAATTTCGGCGATATACCGCGTTAAAAATTGTTAGGACAGTTAACATACCGGTTTATTTTGGCCAGAAGCGGTAACGTAGGGGATGGTGTTATGACGTCATTATCTTCGTCATTACTTTATACCCAGGGTCCACCGCTATCGCCATTAGTCGGGAGGAGCGTTAATAATGGTTATGTCAAGTGTCAAATTTAAAATAATGAAGGATTCGCGGCTTTTCTATTGTTTTGGTTCCTGTGATGTTTTTTTTTTGCTATGGTTTAACAACTATTTGGATTGCAGATTTTTCGATTTATTAGTTAATTCCCCAATGGATAAATTAGTGCAATTATATTTAAATCATAGAGGAAAAGATGTACTTGTTACAGTTGACTTGGAAACAGCTCTAATATCGTATTGAATAGAAAAATTGGGTTATATCTTATCTTTTCGACTTATTTCTTAACTCTCCAAAGACCTTACATTTGGATTTAAACTCAAAAGTATATTAGACGATTGGTATATAAGTTGACAAACGCGTGACATACGTAAACCCTTTCGTTTTTGTGGGGAAGGGCGGGTTAAGCACGGTTAGAATGGTAGAGGAAAGAACTGCTATTAACCAGTAGTTAAAAACGGTATGTTGCGAAAAAATCCTTACAGAATGTTTCATTGCAAAAACTATAAAATCTGTTAAACTACCCTTTTTTTAAAAATATACTTACTCCCTAAATTGAACTGATTTGCTTAATAAAAGTTTATCTTTTAATAATTTATCTAGTGCTTAAATTATTGAAAATTACTACAAGACGAAGGCAAGGGATCATTTTCTTAAAACATTCAGGATCAATAAAAATTTCCACTGACTTATTTAAGCTGAAGAAGTATTTAATAAGAAAATATAAGCAATATAATACGATATTATTGTTATTAAAACTTATTGCTTCATCATAAACGACAACAGTTGAAAATAAAAGTAGTCAGTCATGAATAATAATAAAAATTCAGGTGTCAGTTTTTATTATACAGTAATATTGTCAATGTAGATCTTCACAAATAACTTAATGACATTTCTTCACTTTGAAATAAAACTCAAAATGTTATTAAGGAAAGAGTTCACCATTTAACTTCTGATCAGTTTTTAATTCTCATTATTTTCACATTTTGAATGTCAAAAATTTTCAAGTGTGATTTTGTCGTTAGACAATGATGATAAATATTTCCATAATTTTTTTAATGTTGTCATAGTGCCCATAAAAAACTAAGTTTCTGATTGGGTAGAAAAAGTGGGTACGAAATTTTATATTTAATATATCTAGAGGGTTTTATAAAATTTTGTAAGTTTAAAGATGCCAGCGTCATTTTTATTTTGGTTTTTAAGATATTTTAAACAAACTAAAAAGTGACATATTCTATAAAGCTCTGTACCTTCTTCATTCTTTTTTATATATGTTAAAACATTTTTAAAGCAACTTTTTATGTCAAGATTTTTAAGTTCGTTGTTTCGGCTATTCTAAATCATCGTCAACTTAATTTTTCTTATGATTGGATTTTTGCATTTTTAAATTAACCATAAAACCAATTTTTATAGATGTATAACGGGTTTCTTCTTTAAAAAAATATCAAATACCACAAAAGAAGATTTTATCCTAGTAGGCTTTGGATCGTCCTGGGAACAATATTATTTTTTGTAATATTTAATAAAAATATTTAGTACATACTCACCAGAAAACATAAAAATATTATTAATCTTTGACTAAAAACATAAACAAGTTCACAAAACAATACAACTTCTTAAATCATTAAACAAAATGTTGTTCTTATTTAGCAACGCTAACACATTTTTTTAAACAGTACTACTCGTCAAAGTTTATTTGTGTTAGTGTTAGCAAAAACTTTTCAAGCTCTATCTTTAAGTACTGTCAAAGTTTAAGGAGGTTTAAATTCCAAAATTTCGTTTTTAACATGCTTTCCAGACAAAAATCCAAAGGCAATACCTGGCCCACTAAAATAAAATCAACTTTTGCAAAATTTAATACTTTTTCTTTAAAATTTTCATTACCAGTTGTTCGAGTGAATATTGACATGCGGGAATACACTTTAGCTCCCCCAACAAATTTTCCTTTATGCCTCCCAAAACCCCGACAATCAGGACAACCAATCGCACGTTATACTCCGGATAGAGCCTTTGAAGTTCGCCAAGAAGATCCTGATATTTGGCTTATGTCTCCCGTTCCTTTATTATTAGTTTTCGTTGGGGCGGAGAACTCAATCACATACATGGAGTTATTTCTTTTATCAAGGAGAACGATATCAGGTTTATTGGCGCTAGAGTTGCCGCGAGACGAGACGAGGCGAGATAAAGCCTTGTCTCGTCTCAAAATTTCGAGATAATATATTTCGAGACGAGACGAGACAAGGGTCGAGACGAGACAAACGTTTGTCTCGTCTCATCTCGTTTGTCTCGAGTTGTTTTGGATTATTTCAATTAAATTAATTTCAATATACAGTGCATTAGTAATGTATAGGATAATTTCAATAAAAATTAGATCGGAAGTTTAATAAAATGCTTGGACCCGTCGATTTTTATTTTTTGGTACATGTTACACTTTAAACTAATTTTTATGTCTGCACAGTGCACAAAGTGGTAATAAAAAGACATATTTTTTAAATGGACACACATATTTTATCATTACATTATTAATTCCATTGTTTAATTCTAGAAATGTTTATTCTCATTTTTTTTACCAATTTTTAACTTTTTTCATATTAATTAAGTATACCCAAACTATCCTAAATGACAATATTCTTATACCTACGTAACTTCCTGGGTATAGAATATAAAGTAGGTATAGGAATGTCTAGAATTAAATAAATAGAATCCAAAACTGTAAAAATATAAGTAGGTATAGGTATTCTATTTTAAATTTTAAAAAATTACTTTTGTAGCATTAATTTTGTAGCACCCTAATACTTTATATTATACGTGCCCTGTCTAATTCAAAATATCGTTAAAATTTAACATACTATTTAACCATATACCTAATATTTACATAAGCACATTATTCACACATCTTATATTCAAGGCATTAAACTACTTACTCCTCGTCATCGTTGACTCACCCTGTACACTATATACCTACAAACTAAGTCTGCTGCAAACTGGTATGTATTTTAAGAAGGATGCATTGTTTTTAGTTTAAATTAAAACTTTTTAAAACAAAATAGCGGCAAATCCTCAACTAACAGAAAAAACATTCAAAAACAACCCTCTGCATAGGCATCAAAAAGTGCCGCCGCGCCGCCTGTATACTTTGCCGACACATCGTTTTATTCGGGATGCGGCAATAGTTTTTCCATGCCTTTTTACTATTTAAAGGTCTATAGAGCGGTTGCATTTTTAAAATGTTTTGACATTTTTCCTTACTTCATTTTTGTGTTTGAAGCTTGTTAGAAGTAAGAAGGTGAATTAATATTTTTTAAAAGTGGAACACTCTGTATAAATGCTTATATTTTTTTATAACACGCCTTGTAAAGAAAAGTTGACGTGATTGAGCTTTTCTTAAAATTGTGTAGTTTTCTCAAAAAATTGGTGATTTCAGACTTTACGGACACCCATAATATGCAACTAAAAATAAAATAATGAACCTAATAATTTGTTTTTTTATTTAAAATAAAAATATAGAACATATAAGTGACACGAAAATGTCCACAAAATAGAAAAAAAATCTAAAAGATAATGGAACATAAGTCATAAACTCTATTACAAAACGCAGGTAAAATGTTTTCTAGAAATTTTTCTTATAATTATACAGGGTGTTTGAGCAATAGTTTTAAAATCATTAACAGCAGTTAGATCTTGCAAAAAAAGTCTCTATAAACATAAGTTCGGATATGCATCGTTTTGAAATTGGAAATACGCAGGGTCCTAAAGTTAAAAAAGAAGCTTTAATTGTACATAATTTTTTTAAACAATCTAAAATACAACTTTTTCGTTATTTGAGTTTTTTTCGAAAGACAAAGTAAAACTCCTACTTTTCAAAAAAGGTATAAAAAAAGAAACGGTTTAATTTTTTTTCTTGAAAGCAAAGCAAAATTTAATAAAAATCAAGAGACAAAATAGTTGTATTTTAAGTTGTTTTATCGGGGTAATACCACGAGTGCTTAAAATTTACCAATTATTTTTCACGATAGCGTGTTTTCTCATAATTTTACGAGTCCGAGGGGCGAGTGAAATTTTTAAAGAAAACACGCATGAGTAAAAAATATCTGGTTAATTTTAAAGCACAAGCGGTATTTAGGGAGAATCTTTCACGAATCAAAAACGTAGATAAAGTTTATAAACTTAAAATTAAATATTAATTTAACAAACCGTCATTATTATTTAAAAATTTCGTATTGTCAATTCGATTTGTAATTTTTCCATAATACCACTTCTCCTATGGGAAAATATGTACATAAGTGAAATATTCAAAATAATTAAAAAATAATAAAACCACAAGGTGAAATACTTTTTAAAGCAATTAATTTTAGTTTTTTTTAGAACCCTGTATTTCTAAAACGATGCATTTCTTGACCTATGTTTATAGAAACTTATTTTTGCAAGATCCAACTGCTGTCGAAGTTTGTAACACTAAATCTTAAACAACCTGTATAATTCTTAAGAACTAGAAATATATTGTTGGAGATTTATTACAGTTAGTTCACTTAAGTTTTAAGTCATTAAAATTTTCGAGATGTCTCGTCTCGTCTCGTCTCGAGCTTGTCTCGAAGGATTTTATCTCGTCTCGTCTCGAAATTCGAGACAAAATGCTGTCGAGACGAGACAAAATGGCTTCGAGACGAGACGAGACGTCTCGTATCTCGTGTCTCGCGGCAACCCTAATTGGCGCGAATTTGATGCGTAGTTATGAATGCATAGTTCCAATATATGCGACAATTGTCATTTTCTACTACTGCCTCGATATTGCCAGAATCAAATGGCAGAATTGCTGTTTCATCGATGCCGTAATAATGTCTGAGGTGATAATAAAGTACCCGAAGCGCATCGTTATGTAGGTGGATGTAACCACTAACAGCATGCACTGGACAAGCTGACAATAAGTGCATAAGTGTTTCGGATTGCTGTCGAAAGGCTCGACAAGCAGTATCAGGAATGTTGGAAAACTGACTTCGGTATACCAATGTGTTTATCACCTCATCCTGGCATGCTAGTAGGAAACCCTCGGACTCAGACTTGAGCTCAGCTAAACGTGAGGTTTCGAGATAGATCAAGTCTTTCTATGTTTCGGAAAAATACTCTGTGTTGCGGCTTATTAATGTGATCTTCTAAAAGCATCTGCTGTTCTGCTCTTTTAACTGCAGTTCTTATGGCTTTAGACTCAAGTCTTACAAGAGATTGGTCGTCGTTTGGATCTATTGCAAATCTGAGACCGAATTTTTCCGCTGCCCGCTCCGCTGCCTTGAATAGAAATGCTCTAACATTAGCTATTTCGTGTGCTCTTACTATTTGCAACAGTGGATCAGTACTATTGGCAACTTGACAAGCAAGACTCAAAACCAGCCAATTATGTATACACTCCAAGCTTAAAAAGCCACGACCTCCCTGGTGGCGTGGGAGGTAAATACGGGATGTTAATGAGGGAGGGTGGATGCTACGGTGAAGATGCATCATTTTTCGTGTGCTGGTGTCCAGCTAGCGCAGTTCCTCTTGCGTTCACTTAAGCACTTCAAAAGAGTAAAGCAATACAGGAACTGCTAGCATGTTAGTAGCAAGGACCTTATTTATTCCAGATAATTCCGAATCCCAAATTCTCCGTAAACGTCGGTTTTGGGCGATTCCTAAATATCGATCATTCTCGTTGTTTTGTAGAGGGCGGAGTAGCACGCTATCGGCAAGCTGGTCAGCTTTTAACTCGTTTCCGTATCGGCCCTTCTCTAGCTTAAGTTTTGCACACTTGTCGGAACCGAACTTATTATTATTATTTAGAAAGATCCGACATGACGTATCCTATGGCTCCGACCCCATAGGGCGTCATGCGGAAGGCCATCCGTATCGAAGACCACTCTTCGCGTCCGCTCGGTCAGTGATCTTCGGCCAAATTCATTTGCCTCAGTAAACGAAGGGACCCAAGGACAACAGATTTCTGCATTTTCATCACCAGTTGTTCGGGTGAATGTTGACATGCGGGAATACACTTCAGCTCCCCCAAAACATTTTCCTTTATGCCCCCCAAAAACGCCGACAATCAGGACAACCAATCGCACGTTATACTCCGGATAGAGCCTCCGAAGTTCGCCAAGTAGATCCTGATATTTGCCTCGTTTCTTCCGTTCCTTTATATCGATGTTAGTTTCCGCTGGGGAGAACTCAATCACATACATAGAGTTATTCCTTTTTATCAGAGAACGATATCAGGTTTATTGGCGCGAATTTGATGCGTAGTTGGGAATGCATAATTCCAATATATGCGACAGTTGTCATTTTCCACTACTGCCTCGATATCGCGGGGAGCAAATGGCAAAATTGCTGTTTCGTCAATGCCGTAATAATGTTAGTGATAATAAAGTACCCGAAGCGCATCGTTATGTCGGTGGATGTAACCACTTACAGCATGCACTGGACAAGCTGACAATAAGTGCATTAGTGTTTCGGGTTGCTGTCGACAAACTCGACAAGCAGTATCAGGAATGTTAGAAAACTGGCTTCGGTATACCAACGTGTTTATCACCCCATCCCGGCATGCTAGTAGAAACCTTCGGTCTCAGACTTGAGCTCAGCAGATTTCAAAAACCCAAACGTGGTTTCGAGATAGATTGAGTTTTTCTATGTTTCGGTAAAATACTCCGTGTTGCGGCCTATTAATGTGATCTTCTAAAAGCATCTGCTGTTCTGCTCTTTTAACTGCAGTTCTTACGGCTTTAGACTCAAGCCTTACAAGTGTGACAAGCCCAACAGTAATTCGTGAGATGTTGTGTCGTCGTTTGGATCTATTGCAAATCCGACACCGAATTTTTCCGCTGCTCGCTCCGCTGCCTTAAATAGAAACGCTCCAACATTAGCTGTTTCGTGTGCTCTTACCAGTTTGCATCAGCGGATCAGTACAATTGGCAACTTGACAAGCAAGACTCCAAAACCACGATCGTGCATACATTCTAGCTTAAAGGCCACGACCTCCCTGTTGGGGAGGTAAATACGGGATGTTTGAGGCGGGTGGATGCTACGGTGAAGATGCATCATTTTTCGTGTGCTTGACGTCCAGCCTCGCGCAGTTCCTCTCGCGTCCACTTAACCACTCCAAAAGAGTAAAGCAATATAGGCACTACTAGCATGTTGGTAGCAAGGACCTTATTTATTCCGGATAATTCGGATTCCCAAATTCTCCGTAAACGTCGCCTGTAATTGCCTTTAAGCTCGGTCTTCCGCTCTAACATCTTGAGTCCGGTTTTGGTTGATTCCTAAATATCATAATTCTCGTTGTTTTTGTGAGGGCGAAGTAGCGCGCTATCGGCAAGCTGGTCAGCTTCTAAATCGTTTCCAACCGGCCTTTATTTACCAAGTTTTGCACACTTGTGAGGCCGAACTCCATTCCAACATCTCTGGTGTATTCGTGAACCACTTTAAGAGACTGTTGTAGGTCTCGTCGCTGTTGCGTACAGTTTTAGGTCATCCATATAA
The DNA here is from genome assembly GCA_019359885.1 of Listronotus oregonensis. NCBI lineage: Eukaryota > Metazoa > Arthropoda > Insecta > Coleoptera > Curculionidae > Listronotus > Listronotus oregonensis. The sequence continues at coordinate 54,885 of JAHBCN010005110.1, forward strand.
AACAGAGGGTTATTTTATGCTCACTCTTCCAGGTGGTCCACAGCGATATCCTGTCTTTCGAAGAGACACGGACACGGGGCGGAAATACAAAATAGCAAAGGACTGGGAGTCACCCTGAAATACGCCCTTTTAAACGTAATGGGTTCAATCTTTTTGTGCTTCAGATGTTATAGAGGAACTTTATTCCAAAGTGACATCAGCCGCTCAATGCATCGGATTAGGTTAAAGGAACCTTAAGATTTTTAAAAGCTGCCAGTAATTCGTGAGATGTTGTGTAAACCTTTTTTGTAGTCAATCCCCCCCATTGGTTGCGTTTGTATTGGATTGAGTCTTGTGTAATGCATCTATCGATTGGAGATTTTCGGAACCATTGATTCCTCTTTTTCCTCCTCGCTGCTCCCCTACATCAGAGAGGGATCAATTGCACTCAATGTTCTAAGTATAAAATTTGGTTGTAGCAAGTATTGAGGCAAGTGATCGGTCTATAGTTTTTGGGTAGTTTTAAATCTCCTTTTGGTATCAATATGGTTCGGCCTTCAACAAACCACTCAGGAATTGGCGTGTTGTTGAGCCAGAATCAAAGATTCTGGCTAAATATGGATGTGTACTGGGGAATTTCTTCCACCAGTATTGTTGATACCATCCGGACCAGGTGAGAATAGTTTTTTACCATCTGGGCACTTTTCACCTCCCGGCGTGATCGGCGCACTCTCATGCTGGTCGTGCTTGTCCCACAATAGGCTCTAAAGTTAGTCAATGCTGGAGTGTCTCGTTGTAATGGCTTTGAGACTTCATAAACATCCTTCCAGAACTGTTCCACGATATTTGCGTGGCGGATTTTCAATTGTTGGTGTTGAGTCTGGAAAAGCTAGAAGGCCTAGTTACGAATTTATTTGTGTCTCTTATCCCTTTTCCTTTTTCTTTAAGCTTTGTTTTAACCCCAAGGATCGTTTTATCTAGGCAACGCTTTTGATGATGAGAAGCACGTCTGTTAAGTGTATGGTGTTTTTGGCGTAGCTTTGCTATTTTCCTGATTTTTCCAGTGAAAGGCCTGTTGGATGATATATATTCTAATACACTTTGTATACGTGATCTTTTGCCGCGTCAAATCTATTTTCTTGGCTATTTCCCCATTCGGCGTTCGGTCTTTTGAAGAGTTTGGTGAAAGTTGTCTGCGCGGTCGTTAGGAATAAGTTGTTTCCCCAGCCTCATAAACAGGTTGTTAAGTGCCAATATATCTGCATGTTCTGAAAGTCTGTCCCCGGTGTTTTTCCCTTGTGCGATATTTTGAGGCCTTTGGGAGGTCTTGATATTGATGTTTACAATCTTTCTTTTTAATTCATTATCGGCGTTCCCGGGAGCGATCTCGTTTATCATACCTCCGCAGGCTGGTCCTGTTCTGGTTCTGGAAGGTTCCAGGTCTTGAGTTGGTCCTGTTGTTTTGGAGTTCTAACATAACCAGAGCGGTTAAGATAAGCTCATAGTCTCTCAAACGCTGTTCAGAGAGATGACTGAATTGGGTGTTTAGCACACCATGCGGCATGCATTCGTCTCATGTAGCCCCTAGTGGTGGGGTCGCTGAATGCCTATGCATCCATCAGATCGTCCCAACTCGTCCGTCCACGTGAAGCGTCCATGTTCTTCCAAGGTCGTTTAAGGGCGTCCGTCCAGTTGCTCCTCCAACCTGCCCTGCACCCCTATCCGAACGGGGTGGATTGTTGGGGTTCTCATTGCGTTTCGTGACAATGGAGATATCCGTGACCCTGGGATTCACCCCACAGAGTCTCGGCGGTTACCGGTATTACGTAGGCTACCAGACCGATTTAAGGCCTCTCGAGGTTGTGTTGGTGCCCGCCCCTTCAAGCTCGCTGGCAGTACCGTCTTGCTTGGATTGTTCGGTTCGGAGCACCAGGAACAATGCCAAGCATTGTCGGGGAACTTATTATTATTATTATTATTATTATTTTATTATTTTATTATTTTAGAGTTAAAAAATGAATAAAGATTCGCTCATTTCGGGCCTAATTTTTTTTTTACCTCCCAAAAATAGAACGATTCCGTGAAAAGGTTTTTGTTTACTTTCTCGGCAAAAACTAATGATTTCAAAACTAAAAGTAAAAACCGCAAAGCGCTAAAAGTTTTGTTAATTTTTACCAATTGTTTCCTTATACCCACATTTTTTCCTGCTCCTGAAATAATGCAGATAAATTGAAATATTTCTATTTAGTAGGTAAAACCGCAAAATTTGTTTCATCTGAAACGTTATCTGCGGCTGGGCTAAATTTAAACCTCGCGAATTTCATTGTGTATTTAAAGTTAAAAAAATAATAATAACAAGTCTCGTTTCTAGTCCAATGCCGTGACAAATATTTTTACAATTCAAAATTATACATTGCAAAATAAAAAAATTTACCGTTCCTTCTTCGAGGCCTTGCAATTTGTGCAGGACGCGGCAGCAGCAAAAGCAGTTCAAATGGTCAGTTTCCTATGCAAAGCATGAAAACAAACGCAAAAAACCATTGTTGGTAGACGTAAGATCAACCAACCGTTATAGAACTGCTCTTCAGGTGTTCCTAATGCATGTTTAATGTTTTTTGTTTATTTTTTTGCAAAAACAAACCTACAATTATGGTTTTTAATCCTGGTTTTAAAATTACGGTTACAAAATATGTAAGTATAGAAAAAAACAATTTAAGTAGAAATAATTACTTTATGTTTGTACAGATTATTTATTTATTCGGAACTCAGAGGAAGTATTTTTTTTTTGCATCAAAAACATAGTTAAAAACAACTAATAATTATTATAAAATTATTTTAAGTTATTCGCAAGAAATGTAGAAAAAGTCCCAGGTCCCAGGATCACAAAATCGATTTACTCTTCTGAACTTGCGGATCACCAAAAACTACTAAAAAAACTCTTCTAAAATCTACCAGTTACAAGTTGGTAACATATCATTCCTAAGCTGTAAAAAATATTAATTTTAAATATATTTTAAATATAAACTTCACACTGGAATTACGGGAAATTTTAATAATATTTTATTATGTAGAAAAGTTTCGTTTTTACGAAGTAAAAAA